>VNJS01001709.1:0-12749 GCA_008042575.1 Drosophila watanabei | reverse complement strand
CTTAGAAGGAGGCCATCCAATGCGGGCGTAGCTCAGGGGTAGAGCACAACCTTGCCAAGGTTGGGGTCGTGGGTTCGAATCCCATCGCCCGCTCCAAATTTTCATGAAAATTTGAGTGGTTAGCATGAAGGTCGCGTAAGCGGCCTTTTTTGCGTTCTGGGGGTTGAAGTGCCTCCTATTGAAGTCTGTCCAATCCTCCTTTCTGGCGACTTCGGAGGGTGCTTAATCCTGTGGCTCCCAGACAGAAACCACAGGAAAAACGCGCGGATGAAGAGAGTTTTTAAGACTCAGCCGTTCGGTCTTTGGCAGCTCTCTGCACCAGCCTGATCCAGTCATGGCGGCTTTCTGCCAGTTCCACCACGCGCTGTTTATGCGCCTCCTGCTCCGTCACGCTGCTGGTCATGGAGGTGTGATGAACGCGATATTCCGCCAGGATTTTTGGAACATGCGTGCCCTGTAGGCCAAGTTCCGCAAAAGAGCACCACAGGTCATAATCTTCCCACCCCATGGCGGAGCGGCTGACATAATAGCCACCGGCAGCGGCCCATGCCCATTTTGCGACAAGCGCCATGGCATCAATATAGTTACCAGCAACAAGTTGCATCGGGTGGTAGGGTTTATCGCCCAGCAGCTTGTGCAGAGTTGGTTCCCCAAACTGTTCCAGAATCGGGTAGGCATAGGCCGTCATGTCGTTTGTGGCGGCCGCAAGGTCCGCACAGGCGTCTGGCAACAGCCGGTTATCGGCATCCAGCGGCAGGAAAAACGGTGTTTCTGCATGGGTCACGCCGCAGTTCCGTGCTCCGCCCAGCCCTGCATTGACGGTTGTTTTGAGCAGAATAAGCCGGTTGAAGCGTGCACTGTGTCGCGTCATCCATGCGGTTATTAAAGGAACGGATGCGTCTGAAGAGCCATCATCTACCACAACCAGATCAAGCACTGGCATGGTCTGGGACCGAACCGAGTCCAGAGCCTCCAGAATAAAGGTCTCATAATTATAAGAGGTGATAATGACAGTGACGGGTGCTTCCTCCAGCCCGTCCTGATGGAACAGAACCTCATGCGGAGGGACATCCGGCAAGCCTTTGCCACGGTAAGCGCCGCGGGCAATCTGGAGTTCAGAAGCACGGGCTGCCGCCTGTTCTCCACCGAGTCCTTCAAGAAGACTGTCAAACACCAGAGCCTGTCGCTGAGGGCCAAAATACCACAGGGACCCATGATAGGCTGCGTCCGCCATGCGCTGGCGTAAATCCGGGTTATCCAGCAGGGCAACCAGAGCGGCTTCCCACTCCTGAGGTGTATCCGCCAGAAAACCGCTCACACCCTCCACGACGCACTGCCTGAACGGTGCGGTCGGGGAAACAATGGAGGGAACACCGGCCAGAGCGGCTTCAAAAAACTTCAGTTCACTTTTGGCGTTGCAGAAAAGGGAGCCGCTTTCCAGCGGAGCGATGGCGATATCAAACCGCGCGGTTTCCGCAGGCAGGTCGGGCAGCGGGACCATATCCCGCCATTCAATCTGGTGCGCTACTGGAGTCAGTTCCGGGAATTCATTCATCAGCAGCACAGGCTGGTGATTGCCCGGTTCCCGGAACAGAACGAGGCGAAGGTCCGGCCGCTCCCGCATCAGGTTGGCCAGAATACCTGCCACACCGGCAAAATCACGCTGATGCGTGCGGGAGCCGGTGGCATAGCCGATGCGTAGAAGACCATCTGATCCGGTCCATCGTTTTTTACGCATGGCCATGCGGCTACGGCGCAGAGCATCCGCATCAAATGTATTGGGGACAGTATAGGTCAGCGGTTTATTGATGCGCATCAGCCCGGCGAGTGTATCGGTCGGGGCCAGACACAGGTCAGAACGCATCAGAGTGCGGCGCATTTCTGTGAAAACGGTTTCAATACGCTGCTCGGTCGCACCAATGCTGCGGATACCGTCAATAATATCAAACCGTGCCATATGCGGCAGGAACGTGATGTCATCGGTATCAAAAATCACATCCGCCCCGTTTTCGCGTGCCAGTTGCAGCAGAATATCGACGTGCCCGCTAAACTCCACGCGCCAGAGAATCACGACATTCGCCCAGCTCAGATCATCCGGATTGACCTCTGCGCAGGGCTTCCAGCGGGCTTCATGACCAGCCCTGATGCAGGCTGCCGCATTCCGGATGCAGCGATATTGTACGCCGGGGGACTCCGGCTCACCCGCCACAAACAGGATTTTGCGACGCGGGCTGCGCTGCGCAACAGGCGGACAGGAGGGGAGTTTTTCTTCCCGTGCAGACGGGGGAGACGTTGCCGGTTCACTTGAGGGCGCACTGATCAGAACGGGAGGTTCGGGCTGATCCAGTTCGACGGGCGGTGGAATGGCAATGTCTGGTACGTTCAGAGTGGGCGGAATCGGCAGATCAGGCACAAAAGGAGCCATTGTGCCACGCACCATTGTGCGGGCCAGTGAGCGGAGGAAGCCCGCCGGGGTTGAGAGAAAACTCCGGAGGGCATTCAGCCCTTCCGTGCGGCTCATGATGTCCTGAGAAAAGGCTGACCAGACGTCCGCGTTCTGCCGAAGATGAGAGAGAGCCTGAGACAAAGCCTGCGAGAGGGCCGTGTTGGCCTGTGTGAGCGCAAGACACTGGTTGCGCCAGAAGCTTCCATAAGTAACAAGAGTGGAAATGTCAGAATTCAGACGATTTTTTTCAGTATTCAGTGTTGCTTCAAGAGCTGTTTTATCTTCTCTGAGGTCTGAAAACCGCAGGCGTTCCTGACAAAGCTCGGTCTGAAGGCGCTGTATCTGTTCTTTTTGGTGCGACAGTAAAGCCTGATCGTCCCAGAACTGCCCGGCCTGACTGAAGCGCTCACGCAACAATGTTTTTTTGAGGAGGGCGTCCCCAGAGCCACTGGCGGCTTTGGTGAGAAGGAAATGAATATCCGGGGTTTCGGGAGCGGTTGTCGCAAAAACGCCCAGCCCGTTCGCGTGGAAAAAACTGAAAGTCGGGTACGTCTTCTCAAGCTCTTCCCATACTTTCCCCGCAGCAGGAGCGGCAATGCCGCTGAGCAGCACGAGAGATCCGGCGGGAAGCCCACCCAGTTCCATTTTCAGGTGGTCAGGGTTCTGCCATGCGGGGTGAGCGTAATAATATAATGTGGAGTCGGCAGGGCTACTGGCAAAAAAATACCGCGCTTCTATGAAGCGTGTTGGAAGACTCCGGGTGTGGATGGCCTGTTTCAGGGTTGTGCTGACGGAGCGGCTGGCGCCGATGAGAACCAGAGCCTCCGGGGCGAGCGTTTCAAGCAGCCAGAGCATAAACGGCAGATGCCCGCAGTCTGCTGTGTCGCCCTTCACCAGAGTAATCTGTGTAAAAAAAGCTTCAGACTCCATGGCGCAGAGCGATGCAACAGAGGAGACGGGCTTACGGGACGGTAAATCTGATAAAGATGCAGGCATGGAGAAGCACAGAACCCTGATTTTAAGTCGGGAGACTATTTTGCTGGGAACTGTCTATTTGACAATCTGAAAGCAGATTTTTCCGGCATTTAGTACTAATAATGACAGGATCGGGTTGAACATTGTTCTTTATCTAATTTTGGTTACCTGTCTCTTTTTAAAAACTTTTGCGAAAAAAATCGTTAAAGCTTGAGAATACTCATAAGATGCTTGCATGTTCGTGTTGGCTTCGCCTAAAACGAAGCCTGACGTTAGTGTGCCGCTATATGGGTGTGAGCCGATCGTGCCTTGTAGAGCGGGCGTAGAAAAGGACGGATAAAATGGCGATTATCACCGTTGCCGGTGCGTCAGGAGGGACCGTACAGGTCACTGTTGACGGGGCTATGAACACCGCGTTCGTAGGCCGGACACAGGCTCTTGCGGACCAGCTTTCTGACCAGCTTAACAATCAGGGCATTCTTGATGCCCGCTATCTGAACACCGGTTCAAATAGCAAAGCCTCCAGCACCAGCAACCAGTCCGGTTATGGTGTGATCACGGCTGCTGGTTCCTACCAGGTTTCAGGCGACTTCCGCTGGCTGACCGTTGGTGCGAACTCTGCAACGACGGCTCCGAGCACGGCTCTGGACGCCTGGGTCAACATCGATGCGACCAAAGTCAGCACCGAATATCTGAGCGTTGTTGCTGGCACCACGCAGGGCGTCAGCTTCCGCGCTGGTTCTCAGGGCGGTCTGTTTGTCGGTGGGTCTGGTGACAACCTGTTCCAGGGTGATTATCTGGACCACAACCCGGGTGCATGGGATATCCGCACGGGTGCGGGGAATGACATCATCAACAGCGGCAATGGTAACGACACCATTTACGCTGGCGCCGGGAACAACACCATCACTCTGGGCACGGGCGTGAACTATGTTCACTCCGACGGTCAGGACACGATCACGGCAACCTCTGGTGTGCAGAGCATCACCCTGAACGGTGGCAGCTCCTTCGTGAACGTGGGCAGCAACTCTCTGGTTGTTGACGCTGCGGGCAACGAACAGATCACTGTTGGCGGCGCAAGCACGGTAACGGGTGGCACGCACGACTCCATCAACATGGCCGGCACAACCGGCACGGTTGAAGGTGGTCTGAAGAACACCATTTCCGCTGCACACGGTGACCTCTACACCACGCACACGGATACGGCACTCATCAACGTCAGCGGCGCGCTCACCTTCGTTGGTGGCACGGGTGACACGACCATTACGGCTGGTCAGGCAACCATCTTCGGTTCCAACAACCTGTATGCTCGTCTCGACTCCACCGATGCAACATCCCTGTTCGTTGCAAACGATGGCAACGAAACGCTGGACGGCGCGTCTTCCGCATTCGGTATCCACGCATTCGGTAACGTTGCGGGCACGACCGGTACGCAGACGTTCATCGGTGGTTCTGCTTCCGATACGCTGGTTGGCGGTGTTGGCAACGCAACCCTGACGGGTGGCTCTGGCGCAGCAAACGTCTTCGGCTTCCGCGACGGGATCGCAGGCGCTGACTACACGATCACCGACTTCGGTAGCGCTGCTGGCAACTCTGTGCTGCTGGTTGATTATGACTACACGGCGTCTCAGTTCCAGCAGGATGTGCTGGATAAGGCTGCTCATAACGGCAACAACACGACGATCACCCTGTCTGACGACAGCAAGATCACTTTTGTTGATGTTTCCAGCCTGACGTCCAACCAGTTCAGCGGCCTGAAGTAAAATTCAGCCCTCAATTGGTTTGAGTGTTAAAGGGAACCGGGCCGAAAGGCCCGGTTTTCTTTTGTGAGGACTATTTTTACTTATTTTCCAAGTCTTTATTGTGCTGAGAGAGTGACGCCTGTGAGTGATTTGAGTGAAGATTCAGAAAAAATCAGACAGGTTTTAACGCAAGCCGAAGCCTTGTCAGCCAGCTACCGTGCCAGCGCCCGGATTCAGGGCATGCGGGTTGATGGCCTGCTGCATGAAGCTGGCAGCCTGCGTCATGCGCTGGAAACCCAGCGGCATACACTCTCATGGCGTGTTACGGCCCCTTTGCGCGTTGTGCGCCATCTGATGAAAGGGCAATTGCCAACCGGGCAAAAAATCCCCGTCGTCTATCAGCGCGTCCGGGAAATCTATCAGGATGAAGGCCTGAAGGGGGTTACGCAGCGGCTTCAGGCTCGCCTGCCGGGCACCCGGCTGGGGAGAACCGTGGCCCGGTATAGATCGGGTGGGCAGAAACCGGCACCTGCACAGGAGTCTGCGTCTCAAAATCCCGCGCTCAAACATAGCGCAGAGCTGAGGCCCGTTACGCCGGAAGAACGGCAGAAAGCGCTTGAGGCCGTTTATAAACGACCGCTTGAGGCTGACACTCTTGACCAGCTTACACCGCGTATTCTGATTATTGCCGAACTCACCTTACGGCAGTGTGCAAAATACCGCGTCTGGCAGAAAGAGGAGCAATTGCGGTCTCTGGGCTGGACAGTCGATGTGGTGGACTGGCGGGACGCACAAAAAGCACTTTCAGCGCTGCAACTCTGTACGGAAGTTATTTTTTACAGGGTTCCGGCATTTGAATCTGTTGAAAATCTTCTTCATGAAACGCGGCGGCTGGGTCTGTCCCCCTGGTGGGAGGTGGATGATCTGATTTTCTCTGCCGAACTGTATCAGGAGAACGGAAACCTCCAGACGCTGGACACTGCGGAACAGAAACAGATCCTGTTTGGTGTCAGGCTGTTCAGAAAATGTCTTCTGTCCTGTGACCGCGCGATAGCATCCACCCGCGTTCTGGCGCAGGCCATGCTGGATGCCGGGATTCCCTCAACCGTGGTGATTGAAAATGCACTGGACCAGCAAACCATAGAGATTGCGGAAAGTCTGTCAGAACGCGGCGTGCCTACGCATGATACGACGCAGGAAATCCGGATTGTCTATGGCTCCGGCACCAAGACGCATGATGCGGATTTCCGGGTGGCTGCGAGCGGGATTCTTGCCGCGATGCAGAGGGACTCGCGCCTGACCCTGCATATTATTGGCGATCTTACGCTTCCCGAGAGTTTTGAAGCCGTTAAAGAACGGGTGCAGACCCTTGCCGGGCGTGATTACGCGGCCTATCTGGGGCTTCTGGCGCAGGCCGATATAACTATTGCACCGCTTGAGCCGACTATTTTCAATGATGCCAAAAGTAATATCAAATTTCTTGAAGCCGCCATCCTGAAAATCCCCTCAGTCTGCTCTCCGCGTGATGCGTTTTTACAGGTCATGCAGGACGGGAAAAACGGGCTTCTGGCGGAGGAAGAAACACAGTGGCGGGATGCGATCCTGCGTCTGGCCGCTGATCCTGACCTGAGAGCACAGCTTGGTCTGCAGGCTTATGAGGATGTTCTGGACCGGTACAGTCCTGCCCAGATTGCCCGGCAGCAGGTTTTGCCGGTTTTTGGACGCCCTGTTGATAAACGGCCTGCCGCCAGCCTGCGGGTGCTGTGTGCCAATGTCTACTTCACGCCCCGCTCTTTTGGGGGCGCGACGTTTGTCGCGGAAGAGATGGTGCGCCGGTTGCAGCGCCTGCCGGATATGGATGTCTCAGTGGTGACATCCCGTCCGGAACTGCACAATCGGGGCAATGCGTCTATCCGCTATAGTGCGGAAGGCGGTCTTGTTCTGGGCGTGCGTGTTCCGCCGGATCATGACCGGGTTGGCGCTCTGGATAATGAGGCCGCAACGGATCTGTTCCGGGGCTGGCTTGCCGCTGTAAAGCCGGATGTTGCCCATTTTCATGCCACGCAAGGCCTTGGTCTGGGCATGTTGCGCGCCTGTATTGAAGCCGGTGTGCCGTATATTGTGACCGTGCATGATGCCTGGTGGCTGTGTGAGCGCCAGTTTATGGTGAAGGCTGACGGGCAGTATTGTTTTCAGGAAAAAATCAATCAGCGCGTGTGTCAGATGTGCGTGCCGGAAGCGCGCCATCTGTCAGAACGGGCGGAAATGATGCGGGCCGCGCTGGAAGGGGCGGCATTGCTGCTTTCCCCCAGTGAGACCCATCGCCAGTTGTTTATTGCCAACGGGGTTTCTCCGGAGCGCATTCTGGTAAACCGGAATGGGTTTGTCTGGCCTGCACAGCCTCGGACCCCGCGTAAGCCCGGCAGCCCGCTGCGTTTTGGGTATGTTGGGGGCACGGAAGATATCAAAGGCTATTCTCTGGTGCGGCGGGCGTTTCAGGCTCTGGCGGACAGCAACTGGGAGTTGCGGGTTGTTGATAATAAGCTGAATCTGGGCATCCGCTCCGTTTATACGGAATCCTGGAAAGTCAAAGGGACCGTTACGACCATTCCGGCTTATAAGCCTGAGACAATGGATGCTTTTTTTGACGGAATTGACGTGTTGCTTTTCCCGTCTCAGTGGAAAGAAAGCTACGGCCTGACTGTAAGGGAAGCCCTTGCGCGTGATGTATGGGTGATTGCGACGGGGCCGGGCGGACAGTCCGAAGATCTGGTAGACGGCGTGAATGGTACGGTCATTGCCATTGATGGGCGGCCGGAGACCTTGCAGAAAGCCGTTGAGGCGCTTCTGAAAAACCCTGAACGCCTGACAGGCTACGTCAATCCGTTAAAGCAGCAGCTTGCAACGTTTGAAGAGCAGGCTGCGGAACTGGAAGGGATCCTGCGAGACGTGGTGGAGACCAGAACCGCTAGCGCGCAGTGCCTTGCCGACGGTCTTTCCGCCATTTCAGCCGATCCCACTGATTCATGAGCGCGTAGACCGCGCGTCCTTTCCATGTGGGATGCTGGGTGAGGGGGCGCGATGGATGCTGACTCAGATAGACTTCAATCCATTCCGGCTGGAAACCGTTTTCAGTCGGGAGAAGTGTGCGCCAGTCTTCAAGATGCGGAATACTGAACGGATTGTCCCGTAAGACTTCCTGTTTGAGGAATGGCACAGTTTCCGTCTGAACCATGTCGCGCCAGTGCGTGTGCATCGGGTTGGCAGGGAAAAAGCGAGCGAGTGGCCTATCGAGATCACTCCATGCCGCATGAAGGGGAATGTTCGCGGCTTTCAGGGCGACGGACAGGCCGAGTTCACCATGCCAGATGATTTCATCCCGTGACATTTCGGCAAATGGAAGGGTCAGAACACGCTGGACTGAGGGCGTGCGAAAGGCTGCCTGCGACAGTCCGATAAACCAGGATTGCAGATGCGGGGTTATGGCGCGTGAGGCCACCAGCCCCCAGGCGGGACGCTGATTTGCCTTCAGTTTTTTCAGCAGAGGAGGCAGAGGCGTGAAGGGGCCAAAAACGCTGTCATTAGCAAAAAGGATGTAAGGCGCGTCTTCAGCGAGTCCTTTTTGCAGTAAAAATTGCCATGCTCCAAAATCCAGACCGCCATTTGGCCTCTTCCACGCCTGAATTCCATGGTTATTACAAAATTTCTGTGTGCTTTCATGAATAGTCTCTGCACCAGAGAGAATAATGTGCAGAACAACACCACAAGATAATAGGTTTTTCAGGTAAAAACGGGTATGAAGAGGAATGTTCCCATCCGGGACATAGCATGCAAACAGGCAGATTGTTCCTGTGGGCAAAACGGTGGATGAAGTGCTTTCAACCTGTTTTTTTGTTATGCCTGCGGGAAAAATCGGAACTGATTGCATTTTTAATTTGGTTTTTCCGGTGAAATATGACTATCAAGCCGCGAGCGTTGCTGATTATAGTAGCCTAAGAATTGTTACTCACATAGTTCTGTCTGAAAGGGAGTTAAAGTCTCAATGAGCAAGGCCTTTATTGCTGCGGTGATCCAGGACTCGATCAACTGCACCGGCGTTGCCGCCAATCAGGCTGCGAACGACCTTCTGGATGCGATTGTAGAAGAATTGAAGCGTGAAGGCGGGTTTACCCTTCCGTCTTTCGGCACATTCACAGTTCGCAAGACAAAGGCGCGCAAAGCTCTGAATCCGCGGACGGGTGAGCCTGTAAAAGTGAAAGCCGGTAAGACGGTACGCTTTAAGGCCAGCCCCAATCTGAAAAAAGCAGTCTAAGTATTTTTTACGTTACGCTGTGCTTTTTCAAAACGGCTCTGAGGACATCCTCAGAGCCGTTTTTTTGTCTTTTTTGCAAGAGTTGGTGCTGACTTCCGGTAAATCCGAAGCCCTTAGAGAGGCTTTTCGTCGGGTGTGATATCGTCCAGCCGGTCAAGCTCCCGCAGGCCGGGGAACAGCGCCATCCACACTGCTGTAATAACCAGTGTGCCAATACCGCCAACAACCACGGCGGGAACCGCCCCTATGGCGCTGGCCAGCATCCCGCTTTCAAATTCACCCAACTGGTTTGAGGACCCGATAAACAGCATGTTCACGGCGGAAACGCGCCCGCGCATTTCATCCGGTGTGCCAAGCTGAACCAGCGCACTCCGCACCATGACGCTGATGACGTCCGCGCCACCCAGCACGGCCAGAGCCAGGATGGAAACCGGAATGGAACGGGAGAGGCCAAAAATAATGGTGGCAACCCCGAAAATCATGACAGAGACAAACATCCACCGGCCCGCATGGCGGCCGAGCGGATAGCGGGCCAGCACTGTGGCAACCAGCAGGGCACCAATGGCCGGAGCAGCCCGCAGCAAGCCGAGTCCCCACGGGCCTGCATGCAGGATATCCGTGGCAAAAAGCGGCAACATGGCCGTCGCACCGCCCAGCAGAACGGCAAACAGATCAAGCGAGAGTGCGCCCAGCATCGCGGGCTTCCGGCGCAGGAAGGAAATGCCGCCAAAAACAGCCGCCAGTGTGGCGGGTTGGCGAGGGCGGGCGGGAAAGCGCAACGTCATGCTGGTTGTTGCCAGAGCGGCAATGGCAAAGCCTGCCGCACAGAGCGCGTAACAGACACCTGCTCCCAGCCCGTACAGCAAGCCCCCCAGAGAGGGACCAGCAATGGAGGCGACCTGAAACAGGGATGAGGAGAGGGCGGCCGCCCGTGGAAACACCGAGGTAGGCACAAGAGACGGCAGAAAGGTCTGCTGCGCGGGCATTTCAAAGGCCCGGCAGACGCCAAACAGCGCCACCAGCCCGTAAATCATGCCCGGTGCGAGAAAATGGGCAAAAGATGCCAGCGCCATGAAGGCTGCGGCCAGTGCCTCAATGGCCTGACAGGTGATGACAATGCGCCGCCGGTCATGCTGGTCCGCTGCGTGACCAGCGGGGAAAATAAACGCCACCATCGGCAAAAACTGGGCAAGCCCGACAAACCCGAGGGCTGCCGCGCTATGGGTCAGCGCATAAATCTGCCATCCGACAGCAACGGCCTGAACCTGAGAAGAAAATGCGCCGAGCGTGCGGGATGTGAGGGCCGCAACAAGACCGGGCTGCGATAAAAGAGGGGGAGGGGCTGCCGGATTATTTTCCATAGAGACGAGTCATAACAGGAGGGGCTGGTAACCGCCTATCCTTTTGGAGCAGCGTTCTTTTAAATAAAATGCGATGTCTGGAAAGTGGCTGGGGCGGGAGGATTCGAACCTCCGCATGGCGGAATCAAAATCCGCTGCCTTACCGCTTGGCTACGCCCCAAAAATGCGGTTGGCTCTTATTAAGGCCAACCTGTAGGATTCGTAAAGAGTGGGAACGCGCTGTTTTTTCTTCCCCGGGAAATTTTCAGGCGTGTGAGGGGGCGGGAGAAGCGTCCGGTTCTTCAAAATCCAGATCCGGCAGACCGCCGTCTTCCAGTGCGCTGTCTGCCGGGAACAGGCGGAAGCGGGCTGCTTTATTCAGCGCCAGATCAAGCGCTGCCATGGTGGAACCCATATCCGCGCTATCATCTTTTTCCCATGCGCGCAGCGTATGCGTCCAGATGGCAACCACCATATTGATGCGGACCAGCCCGCCCAGTCCGGTAACGCTGATCCCGGCGGCGTCGGCCATCCAGCGCATGCTTTCCAGCGTGGCGCCACCCAGCAGCAGCGTCAGCGGCGGGTCCATCGGCAGGGCACGCAGAACGGCGCGGATGCCGTGCCGATACTGCTGAAAAACGTCCAGACGGCGCATCAGCAGATCAAACAGACGCTCGCGCGGCGACCCAAAGGTTGTGTTATCGGCCAGAGCGGACTCGTCAGCCATGCGGCCCAGCCGGAGCAGCAGAGAGGCCCGGCAGGGAAAGCGTTCGCGCGTCTGCGGGAAAGACAGGCCCGCGGAACGGGCGGCATCCAGCAGAGAGACAGACGCCCAGCCCCCGTGTTCCGCCTGTGTCATGGCGGCACTCAGAAGGGCGGCGTCAAAGTCATCATGATCCATAAGAAGAAGCCTGTTCGCAGAAAAATAGAGACTTTAAGGCAGCCTGTCAGGCGCCTGTGTCAGGTTGAAAGCTCTTTGGCGCGTCTTGCCGCAGCCGCAACGGCACGCGGCACAATGGCGGGCCATGCGTCAGGAGCCATGAAGATTTTAAGGGCTTCTGCCGTGGTCCCGCCGGGGCTGGTGACGCGGCGGCGCAGTTCCTCAGCCTCTGCCGGAGACTGGTTGAGCAGAGCTCCCGCGCCATAAATGGTTTTACGGGCCAGTGTGCGGGCCGTTTCAACGGGAAGCCCCTGTTCTACACCAGCCTTTTCCAGCAGTTCCGCCAGCAGGAAGATATAAGCCGGGCCACTGCCGGAAATAGCGGTGACGGAGTCAATCAGCTCTTCCCGCTCAACCCAGACCGTTTCCCCCACAGCGTGCAGCAGTGCGTCACACTGCGCTTTCTGCGTGTCGGTCGCGTGAGGGGGCGCATACAGTCCGCTCATCCCGGCACCAATAGCACAGGGGGTGTTGGGCATGGCGCGGATAATAACGGGCTGCGCCTGAGGGTTCCCGTGCTGGTAGCGGTCCGTCAGGCTCTCCACCGTGCGGCCTGCCATAACGGAGAGCAGCGTCGCATTAGGGAAGCGCCGGGCCAGAGCTTCCAGCGTCGGGTCGGCTTTCTGGGGTTTGACGGCCAGAATAATGACGTCTGGCTGAAAGTCAGCCGGCACATCGTCCAGCGTAGCGGCCAGATGATGGGGAGCGGGCAGGGTGCGGTCATGCCGGTCCAGCACGACGGAGGGTTTCAGGCCGTGCGCCATCCAGCCTTCCAGCATGGCGCCGCCCATCTGGCCGCAGCCAACCAGCAGAACAGACGGCAGGGGAGAGGTTGGGGTCGTCATTACGCTTCTCCCTGACAATCCAGCATGGCAACGGCCAGCGCATCTGCCGGGCTTTGCCCACCCCACAGGAAAAACTGAAAGGCGGGGTAAAAGCGCTCACATTCCGTCAGAGCGATGTCGATCATATCTTCAAATACTTCGATGGAGAG
>VNJS01001707.1:0-41230 GCA_008042575.1 Drosophila watanabei | reverse complement strand
CTATCGACCGTCTCCCACCTCTAGATCCTCTTTCTTTTCGAATTTCTCGTGAAAACGCCAACATGGGTTTTGCTACTCTCTGGTACTCGCATCCCCGCAAATACGGCCAAGGCTCCCGAAGCTGGTAAGATTATTGTGGCCCGTAGCTTGACGCACCGTTTGATGTACAATTTGTTGAAATGCTTGCCCCGTATACCCGTATTTTGCTCGCTTTGGCATGCCCGTAGAAAGTGAGGTTAATCACGCCCAGCTCCCTTCACGCATGGCGCCTGCCCTTCTGTTTGTACTCGTTTGCTGAATGTTGTTTGTTCTTTTGCCCCCGGTTGAGTACGGAAATATGTGTTTGAACATCTTGAACAGTTTCCATAATTGAGGGTGGCCAAAGTAAAAGCCGTGCGAGGCAGTGTGACGCTCGCCCATGGCAGCGGAGCAGCCGAGTGCGGCGACAGCGCTTTGCTGTAGATTTGTAGATTTGTTGTTGTGCCAAGCTAATCGAGACGCCAAATTATTGTGCAGAACCGGTCTAATCTAAGCCAATCTATCTTTCAGCCGTGCCTGCTCTAACCGCCACGGTCTGATCCGCAAGTACGGCCTGAACATCTGCCGTCAGTGCTTCAGGGAGTACGCCAACGACATTGGCTTCAAGAAGGTGAGTTCTTCAACAGAACGGAGGGAAAGATGACCAGAAACTAATTGAATTTGTATTTGCAGCTGGACTAGACGTCCTCTTCGCCTTCAGGCACGCCTAGAGCGTGTCGCAAAACAACAATCGGCATATTAATACACGCAGTCGTCTCGGACGATGGGGACTCTGTATATTAATATGCCGGCAACAGCAACAACAAAGTAATCATTTGGAGATTTAAGCGACGACAAAGCCAAAACGTGTGCACCACAACGTCTGGCATCGATTCCACAGTAATCTCCTGAGCAACAAACCAGAAGGGCCCGCACGACAATGCCAGAGCACGCAGGATTCTAACAACTGCCGCCTTCCACGAAGGATCTTTGTTAAAATACCAGTTTGTTTAAATCTCCATCTAATTAAATCCATAACAAGAAACCACGTAGTCGACTGAGTGTTGTAATTTGTGATGTGGTGCGGCGATTACTGCCGGAAAAGTGTGCATTTCCTTGAACTCGAGTGTGATCAGTCAGTGTCATCTAAATTCGCATTAGGCGGCGCAAGCTAAACAAAAACAACCGGTTTCGTAAGCTAGAGAGCGCGTGGATCATCCCCAAAACTTAACTCACTGCTGGCAGTGTTGATTTGCAGATGTAGATCTTGATGGATTGCTATTTGGCGGTGGTTTTTATGTTGCAAGTCTTTGTTTAATGAAACAGCTAAAAACTGTAAAAACTGTATTACAGCTCAAACAGCATTGGCAGCATATTAAAATAGTTTCCAAGTCCACTTTCTAGGTTTTCACTCGTAGTAGTGATATTAACAGGTTCTTTAATGCAAAGCCGGTATTCAATTTTAATTGATAATAAACACTAATGGGCGGATTGGCAAATAGCTTGGAATCTGGGTGTGGGCTGCCAATGCGTTTAACTCTGGATTTACTTATTTAGTCAATTTAGTGGTCAGGCTTGTACTGAAACAATCGTGTTTTAAAATCAATTGAAACCTTGCTTTTAGAAATACTTAAAGTAAGTAGTACCTGTTGGATTGCAAACAAAAAGTGTACCTTTACAGATGCTTCATAGTTTCAATTTCCGACTCTGTTACATAGTATCAATCCCACGCGAACTTGTCAAGAGATTGTGTATTCTTAATTGATGGTGTCCTTTTGGAAAGCCGGAAGCAATCTCCTGCGCGCGATGGCCAGCATTTCCTCATTTCAACGACAGTGGGTTAGTGGCGTCCGCGCCAACGTTGCTAGAGCACCGCTCCGATCCGATCGGCGCAGCGAGTGCAGTGGGAGCCAGCTAAAAGCCCATTAGCCCGAGAGCCAAAACCAGTTTGGGGCCTGCCCCACTGCGCCGATAAAGAGCGGGTCAGCCCCCGCTTAGCTCTCTTAGCGAGCTACCGATTCGCTCCATCTCAGCTGGCGGCTCCGCTGCCGAAAATTCGGTTTTGCACATTCGCCAATTTGGCTTGGGAGTCTGAAGCGGTCGCTCGGTGTCTAAACAACGTGATCGCGCTTGGCCAACACCAAGCCACCAGCATATATTCGCACCGTGTTCGCTGTAAGCCATGATGACTGATTAGCTGTCCGCAGGTGCCACGGATTGCAGTCGCTCCCAAAAGTGAGGTCGTTGGACCAGTGACCCCCAAAAAGAGATCCAGACGCTATGAGACTGCTGTGGCTGCAGCTTCTTGCTGCCGCAGCCATCGGTTGTGCAACAGCGGCAAAGGCATCTGCTGGCCGCGGGATTGCACAATACAAGCTCCCGCTCCCAGCTCCACTGCCAACCAATCAAGCTGCACGAGAGCTGCAGGCGACAGTGGGAGCGGATCAACCCAGGCGGCATCAGCAGAGTGCATCCAACCAGCGCAAGCGTACGCAGATTGTACGCCGGCGCAGGCCCGTCGCCTCCTCCACAACAACAACAACAACAACATCCACCTCTACGAGTACAACAACCACGACAACAACTTCCACAACGACAAGTGAGTGCACAGACCTCAAAAGATAGTTACAAGATATTAGGTACAAAATCTGCAAGTGCTTAAATTATGACGATTTAATATGATAACAAGTAATACAGTAAAAACTTTCTTAATACAATACAATAATAACTTAGAGATCCTCTAGTTCCCAGCCTGGTTTAACTATACTTTGTCCATGTGTGACTTGGTTTGGCTCGGTGAACGTTCGAATGTCAGGCAAACTGGTCGAAGATGCTGGCTCTGGCACTGACCTAGCTTCGGTTTCGGTCATAAAGATTGATATTGCTAATGCAAAAACAGCGACAAAACTGCCGAAGAAGTTGTCTGCGTGCGAAAAGTGATAAAACTAGTGGAATCAAAGTACCAAATAAGGGGTTAGGCTGTTGTTTACCTTCAGGGATACTGATACCATCAAGGGGAGTTTCAGACTTCTACGATGATAAACTTGATGAAAGGTAAACATTACCTTATTTTAAAAGTTCCCCCGCTTTAATTTGAATTCGTTCTTTCTTCTTTATTTTATAAATTAAGAGTTCAAGAAACTAATTGTGAAATATATTAGTCTTCTGCAAGAAGTCTTGGATACCGAAAATAAATATAGATTCCATGCAACAAAGTAAGATAGATAAATAGATTCGCCTTGGATTTGCAAATCCATTACTCTGACCGCAATTGGGTATTCAAAGTGTTCAAAACCTGATATACCCGTTTGCAGTCTGGAGTTTGGAGTTCGCCAACGTCCACATAGGTGCATAGGTTAGGCGTGGAGCGTCGATAACTGGAGCAGCGGAGCTTTCGAATCGACGGCTTCGACTGCTGCTGCAGCAGGAGACCTTGGCTAAATCCGAGCCAGAGAGTCGGACCCAAGGCCGCGAGTTATTGGGGCCTAGGCCTTTGGTAATTTGCATGATCACGATCGTTTGCACCGGCGGCTTAGAATCCATATAGTCATAATTTTAGGGTATGCAGGCCTAATTGTAGGCACCCTGAACTTGGCTCACCATTAGCCCGCTTTATGGCTCGGAAATCTAAAGCACCGTCTTCTGAGGAAGTGTCGCTAATGGGCAGGGGGTAATGCTCTCTGCCAGTCGAGGAGATCTCGGGGGTGATTCACCGAGGTCCGAGCTGCTGTTGCCACAGCGATGCACGTAATTGCGATGGGAACGCGGTCCCGTGGAGTGGGTGGAAAGCATGGGGCAACTGGTTAATCCACCATTCATGCCAGCTTTCTGCTGGCTGAATAATGAAACAAACGCTCTTTATGAGCGGCGGGAACTGCGCTTTACTTGACGTGTAATGTCTGCTATTTGGAGCAGAAACACTAATGGCCACTGAGCACACAGCTAACCCACTTTCCACATTCCCCAGCTCCGCGTCCCAGCCTGGCCAATGGCTTCAATTTCTTCAGCCCCAACTTCTGGAGCTTTGGGCAGCAGAGTCTGGTGGCAGTGCGTCCGCCGACCAAGCAACCCCATCCGCCTAAAAAGTTCAGTCCCAAGGAGGAAAAGACTAGCCAGCGCAAACAGGTCAAGACCACCAGGAAGCCCCCCGGTGGCGGGCTGGGCTCAACAACTACAGGTAGAACGACCTCAAGGTCCTCAACCACAATCACAACGACCACTTTGAAACCCTCCACGGATGGACCCTTTCGGATTGCCCTGCCCACCTTGAATTTTCCGACTGCGGATGACAAGGAAGCGGACAAGGAAAAGGGCAAGCGGGCGGCAGCTGAGCTCCGTTTGAGGTACAACTGTCCGCGGGAGAACGAGGTGCGCTTCCAGCTCTTCCCCAAGATCTGCAAGACGGATCGAGACTGCTCCGTCTGGCAGCGCGATGAGCTGTGCTGCGACATCTTCGGAGCAAGCAGCTGTGTCTCGGGTGTTCCTAAGCCACTGGAAGAGACCCCACATGCACGTGAGTAGAGCTTCTCACCAGGGATTAAGTTCACCCACTTGATGCATATATATTTCTTTGGACAGCCATTCTGGGTTTGATACCTCGCAAGTGCCCCAGCAGACCGCTGGCGGAGCTCTGGTGGGATGTTCAGGAATGCAGCACGGATATGGACTGCTGGCCCCGGGTCTGCTGTCCGGATGGGCGGAGGCGTTACTGTCGCACCTCGCAGCCGGAACTGGAAACGGCGCCTGTGCCAGTGAAGCGCTCCTTTGACTATCGTGAGTTTAATTCTTGTATCTTATTAAAATGTTGTATTCAAAATCAACCGATCTTGTAGTTACCGAGTACCTGGAGTGCACTGCACCACCCCCGCCCATATTTGACCTTCACCCGAAGGCGTGCACCTCCACGCTGGACTGCTTTCCGAACGTGTGCTGCCAGGAGGCCGGACTGAGGCACTGCCGTCCGCCCAAGAAGTCCGTGCTAACCTTGATGGCCAACTTTCTGAACGTGGACTTCGTGAAGCGTCTGGCCCAGAACATTGTTATCAAGTAGGCCGAGCACTCGCGTTTCCCACTATTTTCCACCTTGTACGTTTCGAAATTGCCGTGATATCTCCCGCCCGCAATTGTTTGGCCACGCTGATAACCAAAAAGAAGACATGCACACACTCATTCGTTTCATATATGTATAGTATACATACTGCGCACTAGGTTTACCCCCAATTAGGCCCCGTAATCCTCCATAAGTGCGTACACCTAGCCGAGTATTAGATCTAAGCTGCATTCGTAGGCTAACAAAAATAAATGCGAACTTACTTACTATATATTATGGCTCGTAATGTGTGGGGTCTTTCACTTGGAGTCTGAGGTTGCGGGGTCTCTCGTAACCCTACCCCATAGGTCAGCCAAGTCGCGCACCTCAGCAAACATCCGCCCGGGTTCTTGTTCTTGACTTATTTCGGTGATGACTTTGAGTCAAGGTGTAAGGTGTTAAGGTTCTCGCACTTTCTCGTTTGCCAGAAGGGATCACTTTGAAGCTTTTAAGCTATAAAGATTCAAGTTGATGTGAAGCACATAGTAGACAGAAAGTAAAACCATTAAATCTATTGTTTTCTAACCTTTTAGAGACTGTACTTTAAATAGTAGCTTGTGATAATAAAGTCAGTACATAAACGTTTGTTTTAAACTCTCCTCAGATGTCTCGCAACTGGGGGTAGCCACTATAACTCAAGAAAAGTCAAGTCAAGAAAAATGGCCCTATTCTCTTACCCTCTGGTGTACTCAGTATCTACAAGTCAGAAGTTCAAACCGCTGTGCTTTGAAATCTGATCCCCAGTCGGCGTCTTTAGCCCCCACACTCGCAGACGCTGACAATAGAAGAGAAGCAACGTCTCAGATTACCATATTTGCCCCACTGAATTTAATCATAAAAACGCGTTTGCACACATGTGGAAAGCACTTGACCATCCGTTTTCCACGGCACGTATGTACACATATGTCTGGGCATCCAATAAAGCAGAATCTAACCTAGAAAGCCCCACAGAGACCCATACCCACATTGATTGCGCAACACAAAGAGACGCAGCTCAGGTTTCAATTGCCTTTAATTGAACATTGTGTGGAGGGAAAATGAGAAAACATTTGTCAATACAATTTAGCTGTCTGAGTGGAAAAAAAAAAGGAAATCAGTTCGGAGATGTGAGTCTGAGCCATTCTTCTCCAGAGCTTAAGCGTCCAGTTTACTTGGAGCAGCCGCAGGCGGACTTCTTAGCGCCGCCGCACTTGCAGTCAGTTCCGCAGTTGCAGGATCCCTTGTTGGTCTGGGTGCATTTGCATCCTGGAAAATCAAAGAATTTTAAGAAGGATTAGCATTCTGAAGGATTTATAGGTGATCTTGTAGGGTCTTGTAAAGGAAAAGTAAAGCTGACGAAACATCGATCGAAGTCGTTGATGTTTTTCCAGCTCTACCACAAAGTCCTTTTGGCTAGGCGCAACTTTCAAACTTACCGCTTCCGCATGGGCAAGGCATCTTGAAGATTTTGGTTTTTCGGGAACTTGATCACTTCACAATTAGTAGACTTTGGGCTTAGAAGGCCTGTTTTACTTGTTTTTAGATGATGATTCACTTTGCTGCTGACCACAACTGATGCATATTCGGGCTGATGCTCCCGGTTTTATACAGTTTGGAAACGCGGCTTTGCTTTTCCACACGGCTGGCAATTCTCACTTCTCTTGCAATATTCAATTCTTTTGCACACGCCGGCCGGCGCTTTTCCTCGGTTTTTGGAGCCGTGTGCAGAAGCTTTCGCCGCGCGGTTGCTGTCTCGGCTGCGTGGTTGGGGCAGAAGCTATCCGTTAGCTTTGGGGGCCAGCGCAGGCGCCGAAATACCGTTGCGTGTGGGGGCGGTGGGTGGGCGGGTCCGGGTACGTTATCGGAAGCAGAGGATTGGACGGCCTGCAGCAGAGAGCTCAGTCACATCGGGCAATAGATCCTGTCCTGCAACGAATTCCAGTGCAACGAAATGCAAGTAAATACCGTAACTAGGAAAAGCACCTCTGATCCTGCAGGAAATTCAAATTAGAGGCGTCGCAACCTTTACTCCTGTTCTGTGCGTGTCCGTGCGTTTGTGTGTGTGTGCGAGTGGGAAGTGCAGCGCAGATAAAATCGATAAATCCAAGCCAAAATAAAGCGAGGAAAAATCAACAGCAAAGTGCGTGAGGTGTGCCAGTGGGTGAGCGTGTGTGTGTGTGTGTGAGTGTGAGTGTGTGTGTGCGAGGAGGAAAAACAAAAAGTGTGAAAACAAAGCGAGGGGGTCGAGGGGTCGGTATGCGGAAGAGGTGCCACCAGGACAATCAAGCGGAAGTGAGCAGTTACGCCTCGTGCGGCCCTGTGTGTGTGTGTGCGGGCAGGAAACCCCTTTGGGACGGTGTCGGAGTCGCCTTCAAAGCCCTGACTATTTATACCGCACGGCCGAACGCAATCATAATCGCAGTGATAGTAATGATGATGAGGAGATGGCGATGCCGATCTATCTGGCAGCCATGTAAAAATCAATACCCTTCCTTGGCGGCACATGGCTAAAATTAGCGGCACACGCATTGTTTCCCCTTTTTTATTTGGGTTGTTTTGGTTTTTTTTGGTTTTTTTTAGGGGACCCTGAGCCGTGCCACCCCCACATTTCCGCACCCACTCCAACACCCACTTGGAATGCTTGTGCGTGCGTGGGCGTTGCGGCCAAAAACTGATTTTGCTCTTAATCGTTGCAGATAAACGAAAGCATGGCGCCCAAGTAGAACATTCCACCAGCGCCCGACAGCAAGCCAACAAGCTCCAGCTCCAGCTGTATCTCTCTCTCTCTCTCTATCTCTACTAGCTGTTTCCACTTAGCGTTCAATAGACCCGTCACTTCCGACGATCCGTGATCGGGATGACGGAGCAGAAGAACCAGGTGACGCGCGCTGCGCCGGAGCAGAGCAACGACTACCGGGTGGTGGTCTTTGGCGCCGGAGGCGTGGGCAAGAGCTCGCTAGTGCTGCGCTTCATCAAGGGTACCTTCCGCGAGAGCTATATACCGACCATCGAGGACACCTACAGACAGGTCAGTGTCGCAATTACAGGTTCAAAACGCCTCCGGCTAATCCCACATCCAATAGGTCATCAGCTGCAATAAGAACATCTGCACGCTGCAGATTACGGACACCACCGGATCGCATCAGTTTCCGGCCATGCAGCGGTTGTCCATTTCAAAGGGTCATGCCTTCATAATGGTGTACTCGGTCTGCTCCAAGCAGAGTCTGGAGGAGCTGCGACCCATCTGGGCGCTCATCAAGGAGTTGAAGGTGGGGGAGTTTTCCTGTAACACTATCCCAGACCGAACTCTAACCTCTCGCTTTCCACAGGGAGCGGACATACCGAACATACCCGTCATGTTGGTGGGCAACAAGTGTGATGAGACCGCCGAATTGCGTGAGGTTAGCAGCCAACTGAATCTATCAATCATTCTGGCGGCGGCAATAGGCGGTAGTGGTTGGGTTAGCTTAGTAGTAGTAGCTTAGGAAAAGAGTAAAATTGCCGTAAGCCTGGGAAATATTTATGAAAGCCACAAGCAGAACTGGGCCAGCACCTTTCGTTGGCATTAGAGAGTTAAAGATAGGAACTTCTGGGTATCTAAGCTTAGACATTCATGTTAGCCTTTCCTGTGGACTCAATTCCGAAGTAAACCCTTTTTCACATCAAGTTCTCCGTATTTTCACAGGTCTCGCAGATCGAGGGTCAGGCACAGGCCACCACTTGGAGCATATCCTTCATGGAGACGTCCGCCAAAACGAATCACAATGTGACCGAGCTGTTCCAGGAGCTGCTCAACATGGAGAAGACGCGCACCGTTTCCCTTCAGCTGGATACCAAGAAGCAAAAGAAACAGAAGAAGGAGAAGAAGTCTAAGGATACAAACGGCTCCATTCCGGAGAACGGAGACGCCAGTGCCAGCGCCAGCGGAGGGGCCAAGGAGAAGTGTCGCGTTATGTAAGCATCGGATGGCATGCGGCCCGGGTCGCATTGCGTCGAGTTTAATTGAAGGGAGACGGTGACAGACAAATACTCGCCTTGGGGCAGCAGCGTAGAGGGGAGCTGATTCCACCCACAAGCGCCATGCGCCACACACCATGCACCACACATACCCATACCCATGCCGAGTGCCCACATCTAGAGTTACAGCCACACCACACATGTATTTAGGCACTGAAGTAAGTCACACCACGGTTGCAATTACGATTACGAGTATATTTTGCATATATTGGTTCCATTCGAGCAGATCAGATCCTTCTAGTCGCACAGAGTACACAAGATATAAGAATACGACACATACGATAATCGACGGGACACACCACAAAGCTAACTAACCCTAAGTTTACACATAATCGCATCTGAAACGTAACGGCATACATATCAAATGTTTACATACTTGCATGATCCACCAACCATTCATAACCAGGTATCAAACGAAAAGCTATACACTACTATAAATAACATATATCTCTAACGAAAGCCAAAGTACCTACTTAAAGACATAGAATCCGTAACGACTACGGTACGAACACAATATTAACATTGGATCCATCAACGGAAGACTTCTTGTGGGGCAAATGCGCAGATACTGATGCCGCTGCCTCCCCCGACTATCATTGCTGTTTAACTATTTACCACCTAACCAGAATAATACAGAAGAATACAGAGTTATATAGACGAGCCCCCGATCGCCTCGCCACATATGTAAGCTAATGTATAAAATACTCATAGACATGCCCACATCGCGCATCCCCCGAAGATCCGCAAAACATGAAACCCCTTCGAGACGTTTGTATTATATTAAATGTGTATGTACAAGTTTACACTTATTTGCTGAAATTCATTGACGAAACACAGAGAGAGGAGAGCATTTTAATGGCAAACAAAACATAGAGAACCGAATCGAGTTCAAGTACAATTGCATACAATTCATCAAGTGAGCCAAGGAACACACGTACATCGAAGGATATTTGAAGAGCATTTGGTGCATTTTTGCAGTAGCGTGTAGAAGAAGTATATAAGTTGCCTGTTTTTAAAACACACATAAGTATCTTACGTATGTATAACAAGAACCGTTCCCAATTGTGGTATTCGTTGTTTTAATAGTTGGTTGGCTTGTGCGTAGGCCTAGGCGTAGGCGTAGGAGTTGAACGAATTGTTTCGCATAGTTTGCTGTTGTTTGATATTAAGAGAATTAGTTTTATAAATTTTACCAGTCAGACTAAGTGAATGATATGCTTTAATCGCTGCTAAACGCGTAATTACATTAATTATGATGTTGCTCATCTGATAGATACGCCGGCCAGGACACAGCTGGCAGATACGTGCATCTGTGCTGTTGGCTGGAGCAGAACAGAACACAACAGATCAGCTAACAGAAATCAAGAGGAAGGGACAGACTACACACTAGAACTATAAAGGGAAATTGTTAAATTCGAGTAGAGAAATTATTAATCAAGATTATGATAGCGGACCAATTTGCGTATAAGATTTGTGAAATCAATTTAGATAAATTCTCTCGGTTTGCCATAGACATGGACTATTCTAAACACAGATGTGCCAGCCGCCAGCCGCCAGCCGCCAGCCTCAGTTGAAACTTACAGCAGGTGGCCGTCGTAGCCAGCCATGCCTGTGCTTTGGGTTCTGCTTCGTGTTTTCCTAGTTTTAGCTTTAGTTTTAGGAGACAGCAAGCTGGGTTTTTGGCTATTCAGAATATGTATTGGATGACATACATATTGCATACACAATACATTCCACTACTAATGCGATACCTTAGTTGCATAACAATTATAATAATAATAATAATAATAATAATAATAATGACGAATGAATTGTAATTAAAGCATAATACATTTTAGGTGCATGATTTAAAATACAACGAATAAATATATTTACACCGAGGTTCTTTTCTAATTTTTTTCTTACAAAAATATATATACACACCACCATATAAATCTATATACATAGATGTATACACATGTATATTAAATATATATTATTAGTTGTAAACATATTGAACTAGATTTTACAAGATTCGACAAACCGAATATTTAATTATCGCTTACACTCAATTAATATGCAACTCCCACAGAGCGCCCACTGCTATAATATAATATATGACGATAATCGATAATAGCCTGAGCGCCACGTTGTAAATATAAGAAAGGATCAACAAATTACATAGAGTATATCCGATTTTTTGAAGGGCCCGGCAGCATAATATAAACAGTTCGGTGGCCTACTTAAATGATCTTATTGTTGAAGATTTAACTTAATAACACTTATCGTGCAAATGAGAATAAGAACACGCAAAATAATTTAAATAAAAATTTAACTATGACAAATCAAATCGATGTAAAATGTTAATTATTGGCTGGGCGTTTGCTATAAACTACTTAAGGAGATAAAAATCACGGACATAACACTAGAAAAAAATACGAATTACGTTTAAAACGTTCTGCTACAATGTATCGATATTATCGACATCATCCTCGTGATCATCAACCAGCGTGAAACCTTCCTCCTCATGATCGCTGCGTCTGTTCTGACTGCTGCCCGTACTCGTGTTGCTGCCATCGCTCTTATCCAGCCTTCCTTCTTTCTTCGGCGAGGGCTTTGGAGAAGTCTGCGGAGGCTCCATTAGTTCCTGAACGCCCGAAACAGAGGGTAGGGCTTGTGGCTGCTGTGTCTGTTGCTGAACAGTCGTCACGTTCATTACATTTAGCAGCATTTTCAGGTTCTCGCCAGATATACAGTCTCGAACGGGCTCGTTAGCACCTATCGGCTGGGCCACTGGGGCGGCAGTTCGGTTGTGGACAAGTGAGGCCCAGGCTTTGGGGCTTATCACATACTTAAACGTTAGCTTTATAATGTATCCAATCAAGGCAACCAAGAACAACGGAGCAATTAGGTTATAAGGGAATGACAATCCAGCTGTGAGATGAAAAATGTTACGAAATTAAAGCGCTGACTACTAAGGGCAGTGTTCCGATGTTACTTTCTTAGATCAGATAAAGCAACAGCAACATAAGATAATTAACTGAAGACTTACAAGTAAGTTTTGTCATGGTATGCGATACTCTTTCCAACAACACTTCCAACTGCTTAAGGAACAAATCGTTTGTATACATAAGGAACACTTCGTCTGGCCGGCAGTATGGGAGGTTGAGCTTTGAAGATTTTCTAAAACAACAAAGCCAAAAACACATGTCAAGAAGGGGATACTTGCGTTCTAAATATTGTCTACCCACCTAAGCATCTCCTTTTGTTTATCCGCTGGGTAGGCGTTGCTCACAAAGCTTTTCAGTCGAGAAAACCAAGTCATTTCCGCATAGCTCCCTGATTCCTGGTTACTGTCAATAACCTCAAGCATGGCATCGACTTCTAATTTCTGTGGGTGAAAGCCATTTGAGTAAAGGTTGGTTTCAGTATAGCCAGAGGTCCCCTACTCTGTTGCATTCCAAATAGGTGTGCAGATATCCGAACAGAAAAACACCTCCAAGGAAAATTGTTATCACTCCGTACCGGTAGCGCCTGCGCACAATGTATCCGAGTGTGATGGAGAAGGCGACAAAAAGCAAAAACTGCACCTGGGGAAAACATGAGCGCCAGTTCGTTAGTCCAAGTGTCAAGCTTCCCTAGAAGGCGCTACAGGTACCTCGGAAATTTTCGCCAGCGCCACAAAATCCTTGAAAATATCCGTAATTAAGGCGAGCACCCCGGTCCCCTTGTGCGTATAGGAGCATCCATGTTCGCCTTCAAACAAAGGTGCCGCCTGCGCACTCTCCAGTATTTTAGTTAGCACCACGTCCAGATCCCGGGCATCGAGCACGCTCTCCAGCTCGTCCAGCTGCGATGGCAGCACTGAGAACAGCAGCGATCGCTTGTACACATTCGCCGCTTCGTCGAACTATTTACACAATTACAAGTTAGCATCCATGACGTCATGTTACCAAAGTTGGTCATTCGACGAGCGCCGAACTTACCTGCAAACGCTTCCGTTGGAACAGCAGATTGGCGAACTTCCTGAAGTAGGTAAGGGCTAGTGCATCCTGCACGGCAGCCGGAGACCGCTCCACAGCTGGGCACTTGCAATCCAAGTCCATGGCGAAATCAGACCAGGCTGGATGAGGGTCCACCCAGTGCTCTTCGCCGACGCCGCCGCCGCCACTCTGGCAGCACACGCTGTTGATTATAACCAGAAAACAACTGACCGCTGCCTCTGTCCTCATTGTCACGACTCCTACAGTAAACAATGCGGGACAAGCTAAATATAAATACTACTAAGAAATGGAATGGCGCGGTAATGCAGCGGTGGGTGTTCAGTGTGCCCGAGTCTAGAAAGCTAAGAATTAGTGCTGCAAAAACAGCGTCAAACTATCGAGACTATCTGTTCGTCTTTAAAACGTTAATCAGGGGATTTCGTATACGACTAAATGACTGAAAAAGGCATAACTAAGTCGAGGAAGCACTCATTGCAATTCGGAAAGCTTTCTGTAATAGTATTTATAGGGTTAACAAATACTGGTTACTTGAGTTTGTGAGCACCAGCTGGGCACACTGGCCGGGAATCGCCGCTCTTGTCCTATCAAGTTGGCAGCACGGCTTGTTGTGAATAACTGTTTAGCCAGGTCAGCAGCGAAAATTTGCATGTGCTTTTGATCCTGCTGAAGATCACAGGAAAATGATTAAGTCAGGACTGGTACTGGCAGTTCTCGCCCTTGCCTTGCTGGCGGCCTCGCAGGGCGTTGGGGCCGACAAGAAGCAGAGCAAAAAGTACAGCCGAGAAGCCAACGACCCGCAGCATTTCGAGCAAGTACGACAAGAGAAGTACGACCCAGATTTTAAGAGCATCCAGAGACCCTTTCGCATGGCCAAGCTGAATCTCGTGTGGGCGAAGGCGCAGAACGTAAGTGCGGGCAGTCTTCGGGAGTCCCTGAATACATAATTAGACGAATTCCAGCGTTTGACGGAGCCCAAGCTGAAGTCGCTTTATATGGAGCTGAAAATCCACGACAAGGAGGAGATTGCTTGGAAGCAGCTGAACTCGCAGCACAAGGACAAGGATGGTCTGAAAGAGGACGAGCTTCGCCGAAAGCTGATTGGAATTATGAGCAGCTATGATCTACTAGAGCACTTCGATGAGACGCAGGATGCAGAGAAGATTAAGCCCTTTAAGGTACTCTCTTTTCGCGCTAGAGCAGCAGGCGTTGAACAGTTTGGAATTTTTTGCAGAAATTTCACGATCCCGAAGAGCGACACAAAAACAAGAGCTTGTTCAAGGACAAGAAACTTAACCGGCTGTGGGAGAAGGCAGAGATTTCCGGCTTTACTTCGGAGGAGCTGAAATCCCTGAAGCAGGAGTTCGATCACCATCAGGACAAGGTCGATGTGTACTACAGTTTGCTGGAAAACATTGGCACCGTGGATACCGATAAGCACGAGAGTGAGTTTGGGCAAATACAAGTGGAAGCTTGCTTATTACTTAACATTCTCCGATTAAGATGCCATCAACACCGAGGACCTGGACAACTACAATATGATTTCGAACGATGCCAACGAAAATGAGATCAAGACACATTCACAGAATGTAAAGAAATTTGAAAACGACCTGAACACGTTGCGCGGTCATCATGTGGGCATCAAGGATCACTACGATAGGCTGGAGCGTCTTGTGTCCTCGGGACCCCACAGTCAGGACTTCATTGAGCCGAAAGTGCAGGGTCTGTGGCGCGTGGCGCAGGCTAGTAACTTCACCGAAAAAGAGCTGGCGTCCATTAAGACTGAGTTGTTTCATTTTGAGAGTCGCCTACTCAAGCTGCGTCATCTGCATGCCGAGCATGCTTTGCACAAGGAGAAATACAAGGTATTCCTGAGCGGGGAGCGGTAAAATATATGTTAAACGGCTTAATTTCTTCCTGCAGGACGAGAAGCACAAGGACAAGAGCAACCGCTTCGAGGATATGGAGGATCAGCTGAAAAAACAAACTCGCAAGGTCGAGAAGCTGCAGGAGAACATTGAAAGAACCATTTTCAAGCACACAGAACTGTAAGCCCAAACAGCATTCACAGAACGTGCCAAGCGATCAATTAGACTTAAGCGCAACTGTTTTGTGTAAGGCACAAAAACCTTTAAAGCTCCTGCTTTTAGCATAGGTATAGTTTTTGATACCAAATATCATTTGTATGAAATAAAATCTCATGAAGTTAAATTATATCTTTGTGGTTCATTCCTTGGTTGTGTGTTGCAAGCAAATAAAGCGTATAACCTTTACATTACCTACAATTAATATTTTATTTATAAATTGGCACACAAGGGTTAATGCATAACCGTTATTAACCGGTTGATATTCTCGCGCTAGCAGTATGACCAACTTTCAGTGCTAATAGAGATGGGACATCGAAACCAAAATATCGATAAGTTCCATAACCAAGTCTCACCTCTATTTAGAGGGCAGCTACCAAAAAAAATAAAAAATAAAATAATAGCTTAGCCCAGCGAAAATAAGTAAATATATATGTGTTGTGGCCAGTGTCGGTTCTAAATGGGTACATAGTGCATATGTACACACAGCGACATGGGCATGGTGGAGGCAGCGACGTCGGAGCTGCGCCTGGAGGCCCAAAACTCGTACACGTACCTCCTGGCGACTCTCGGCCTGACGCTCACTTTCATCGTGATGTTGGGCGCTTGTCTCTGCTGCAAGAAACGTATTCCCAAGTAAGTGACCCTACATCCTGCCGTGGATTGAATGCCCATCGCCTGGGGCTGCAGCTGCGGCGGAAGCTCTGTGCTGGTCAGTGAAAGTGGCTCTCTCACCGCCGCTTTGCCGCCCCAGTTCCAGTTGGACGCGCCCGTACCACTAATGACACACTCTGTACTCTCTCCCCATTTACGCAGAAATGACTTGATGGGCCTTGAGGGAATGGTCAAGCTGAAGAATCCCGACGAGGTTGTAGTGGTCACCAACCTGGTGAATAACAGTGAGTCCCAGGCGGAGTTGAATGCCTCAACAGTTTCCAATGCTGACTCGGAGAAGCGGTGAGTGGAGGAGTCATTGCCCGTTGTTTCACTGGAGAGCGGAAATAACGAAATCTTTAATTCCAGTTCGAGCACGGCGGCTCATCGCAGTTTGCCGGACATTCCAGTGGCCGAGAGTAACGATAATGGGTCCGAACTATACGAGACTGTGGCGGACAAGCAGCTGTTAGACACCCGCAATGCCAGAAGTCAGAGCCGTGAGTGAAATCCCAAATAAATGCACATATTTACTATCAACAGAAGCCACTCCTGCTTACAGCCCAGCCGAGCCTGAAGAAGCAGACCAGCGTGTCGCAGCACAGTTCCATCAGCCAGGCGGACGACGTCAGCTCTCCGTACTCACGGGTCAAGGGTCTGCCGCACGATTATGCCAAGCTACGGGGCACCGAGCACCCGTATGCCCAGCTGAATGCTCCGTCCACCTCGCATGCGGCCAATCATGGATCTGCAGCAGCAGCTGCGGCGGCGGCAGTGGGAGCTGGATCTTCCAGCGATGGCATCGATCCCATGCACCGGAGCTCGCAGCACAGCGAAGGCTCCAGGGAGCACAATGATTCGGCTCCGGCACAGGCCGAGATACCCGCTGCTTCTGCGATAGCAGGCATGATTTCTGCCAGCCAGGATCTGCCCTACATGACGCCGCCGATTGCCAACCAGCACTTTAGCGGCGACTCGCAGGACTCTTCCAGTGAGTTTCAGCACTTCTAGGTGATGTCATTTTCCCTAATCATGTTTTATTATTGCGCAGAGGGATACACGAGCATCAGTGTGAGGGAGCCGCTGGCCAACATTCTGGCACAACAGCCGCCGGGCAAGCCCACGAACAGAAACCCAGCATTATCACGC
The DNA here is from genome assembly GCA_008042575.1 of Drosophila watanabei. NCBI lineage: Eukaryota > Metazoa > Arthropoda > Insecta > Diptera > Drosophilidae > Drosophila > Drosophila watanabei. The sequence continues at coordinate 24,260 of VNJS01001707.1, read as the reverse complement.
GATGTGAACGACTCGCACTATGCCACCGTATCCGACGATTCTGGTGAGTCCCTGCCTGCTCATTGCTCATCTGCACATTGCCTTGAACTGCCTCTCCCCTTTCAGATGAAACGTATGCCGCCATCGAGGATCCCAATAATCGTCATGCAGCCAACGCTGCCGCCGATATTTACACGAGTGGCTCGGAAACCTACGCACAAATCCAGCCCATGCAAGCCAATCCCATTGTGGTAGCCGTCGAGATCAACAATAGCAGCAGCCTTCCGGTCGCCAGTCCCTCCGTTGTCATGGTCGGCGGCGTCGGTAGTGGATTGCATAGACCGGCTAGCAGCAGCAGCGGCACAGATCACAATATGCCTATTCCGCCGCCCGTCGACAGTTTGCGCGCACAGATGCACTCTCGCCAGGCCTCGTCCTCGTCGAATAACAGCACATCCGTCTGCAATCTGGGCTCACCAAAGCCGGAAAAACGGCAGGCTAACTCGCCGCTGCCGCCGACACCCAAGTCGAGTGTGGGTCAGTCGCACCATCTGCACGCCGGTAGCATTAGCAACCTGGCTTCTGGCAGGAACTCGGTTATATCTGTGATTGAGGCGGGCGGCGGAGGCGGAGGCGATGGACATGGGCACGAGGCGGATGTAGGAGAGGCGTCGCCCCAGCGGAAGCATAGCAAGAGTCTCAGTCCCTCCAAGGAAGGTGAGGGCAACAAGAATATCGAGGGCATGTACGCCAAGGTAGGTCGTAACTACTCCCCAAGATGAGGCGCCTTGAGCTGATTCCTTTTGGTCTCGTCCTTTAGGTTATGAAGAAGCACAAATTCTCGCGCAACTCCCCATCCTCGCAAAACAACTCGCCCATAATGACCCGAAAGCAACAGCAGGATGCCTTGGGCGTTAGTCCCCTGGATAGCGCAGCGGCTCTCTTGGTGGATGCACAGAAGAGTCGTGGGAGAAGCAATAGCTACTCGGCCAAGGATCATGGCTATGAGACGATACCTGCTGAAGGCCAGGCGGCGCTACACGAGAATCGCAAATCGGACTGTTATGCGGCCAACATGTTGCAAAAGGAGCGGCAGCAGGAAGGAGCAGGAGGAGGAGGAGGTAAGTCCACGGTTCCACACAGTTTCTTACATTTTATTATTAAATCCTCCCTTTGTGATGACTACGACGGGGTCGGATAGGTGTGTTTCGTGCTTGATCCCCTCACGTTTCCCACCCCGGATTAGTCGATGATCCTGCCTAATGCCTAATCTACCTGTCTATCTATCTATCTGTCTCTCCTTGTGTCTCTCCTTCGCAATGCCTTCCCAAAACTCATTTAGTTGCAATGCCAAAATGAGAAATTTCCATATTTGTTCAACTCAGACAGCGAAAATTTCGCGAGTTTTTGTTTGGAAGTAGCCGTGGTTAGTATCGCCTCCAGGACACCCAACCATCAACTCGTCTTAGCAAACCAAGTGAACGTTTCTGTTGTCAAGCTAATAAACTAACGAACTGGTGTTTCCCTCACCCTTTCAGCGATTGCCCAGCCCGTGATAGCGACAGCAATTGCCATCAGCTCCAGCACAAAGCACTACGAGACTATTCTTAACCAGCCACAGCCACAGCCACCGCTGCCGTCCAATAGCAATAACGATCCCGGGTACGAGCAACTCCACCTGCATCCAGTGCCCGCTGGCGAGGATGAGGCCAAAAAATCATCGGACTACGATCCCAACTACGAGGTGCTTAAGAGTCGCGCCCATTCGGACGACGGTTACGCCAAGGTGCTAGAGAAGAAACGCCCACCGACCTCCGCCGATGCCTCTGGCTACAGCACCATTCCGGGAGCGGATGCCAATCACAACTACGCTAGCATCTTGGAGACGAAGGCCGCCGCCGAGACAGATCACTATGCGCGAATAGCGGAGAGTGCAGCGGCTGCTGGAACGCCTGGCAGCGGAAGCAGTCGCCTCACCCTCACATCGCCCAGCTCCACGTCCAATTCCGTTTCGCTAAACTCTTCAACGGTGGCCACCAGCACACCTCTGACCTCGCAGTACGAATCACTCACGGGCACGGGCAGCGAAACTGATCCCAACTACGAATCTGTTTGCTATCTGACCACAGCGGCCACAACGGCGACGACAACGACCAGCACGAGCCCCAGTGGGATGGAGCCTGGCTACGAGCCGCTGCAAGCGGATCAGGAGTCGGACACGCAGGCGAGTAGTCCGCTAAGTGGGGCAACCTCAACGCCTAGCGAGCAGTTGCTGGTTGACGACTATTTCCACGTATAGCCCGGGTCCACAGGAGGGCATTGGACAGTGGACAGCGGCCAGTGAGCTGGATCTCCCTTCATTTTTGCTTAGCAATTCCTCACGCACATATCATCCATTCGATGCACAGACCCCTCCTTCACATTCAGCTATATTATATCGTAGTTACGAACTACGCTCGCTCAGCGACTGCTACAGGGTCACCGACCCCGCGGGCAGATCGAGCAATACACTAGCCTCCCGCCTCCATCCCTCATACCCCATGTGGCGCACAGCTTCATATCGGTTTGCCCTTTAGTATATAGATATATAGCGTAGCTTTAGGTTGACTTTGTGTACAAACTATTTGTATGACCGACGACAATGGCTTCCGAGCGAGCGAAAGTGGGAAATCGCTCCAAGTATATGCTCGACTATGATGATGATGATGATGATTACTCAATCTCAGTATCCCAGTGCGTCCTATTTTTTGTAGGTGAATTAACGCTTCATTTGTTTAAATTAAAATAAGCACAATGCTGGCTAAGGGCGGGAGCGGCGGCCAGGAGGAAGAGGACATACATACCTACTATACATATATGTGTATATTATATATATATTTTTATATGTTTTGGCGTTTTTGCTGCTTTTTTACTTTACTGATACATGTCCGGTATATACACACAAACACACGAGAAGGCAAGCCAAGTATTTGTAATGATAAATGTTAATGGAACACTCACTTCCAAGTATTCAACCATCAAGCAAGCAACTAAGATAAAATGTTCAATAAATTATTGATGACTCACAACAAAATTCCGTTGATATCTGATATATATAATTAGGTTTATTTATTTTGCATGTTGCATACATATGTATAGTGGTTTACGGGTTGCAACAAGGCGGCTTAAGTCCGGCGACATAAACTCGCGGCGAGAGATTACGAGATTTTGTCAATCCAACGAACAAAATTCTGAATAATCTCCATTGGAGTTTACGGGGGAGAGTTTATGTCGATGGTCTCATGTCGCTTTGCCGGCGGATCAATATATTGTTGCGTGAGGCTTGCTTCATCGGGACAAATTCGAGTGCAAATCAAGTGCAGAGATATGCCAGCCAATCTCTTCCAATCAATCAATACTAAATCATAAGAAATAATCTTTGAATGCATGTCGACTGGAGGAGGAGGCATAACAAAGAACTTATTTTTGGACAACCATTTGCCTTTGTTCGCAGAGAACACGAAAACTAATGCATTAATAAATCGATTTTGTCACCGTTTCAGCAGCCTCGATTGAGTTCTAATTATAGATCGCTTGCAAAAGTCTTATACTCTGGTTTACGTACATTATTGTTTTAACTAATTTTTCATAACTTTAACTACATAGAACAAAGGGGGTTCGCTTACAAAATGACCAACTGTAGGATCCAATAGTTCGTTCGTGCCACAAGAACACAAAGGGGGATGATTTACATGGATACAAACATTGCACTTGCAACCACATCGAGCACACAATAGGGAGATTATCTGGATTGGGTAAATGCCTGCTGGCCTGCTGGCAGTCCGCGGGTGAGGCGCGACACCCAGACGTAGAGCAGGGCGCACACCACGAACTGCAGGAATATAAACTGGTAGTCGAAGATCAGGCTACACCTGTGAAATGTGAACGATGAAACGCGCCCGACAAGCGCTGACCAAGCAGCCGCTTCCACGTCTCATTCGTTGTTGTCATCAGCTATTGGGATTCCAGCCGGTGGCATCGGAGCTGCCATCATCTGCTGCTGCTGCTGCTGCTGCTGCAGCTGAGGCGCCGGCGGAAGCTGCATTTGGGCAGCAGCAGGAGCTATCTGGGCGGCTACAACCGGTTGCTCCCGGTTAAGCAACGCTATATTGCTGGCTTTCATCCGTGCTATGGAGGAGGCCATTCCAGAGCCGTTGCCCATAACTGATAGACACGGTGACATACACGGTGTTGAGCATGATGAATTGCTGATTTCACACTGGTCAAGTAGGCGGAGAAGCTCATTGGTGTCGGGTCCGCCATTAGTTTTCTGCTGCGGCTCGTCCTTGGAGAGCAGCGCCAAAGCAGTGGTCAGATCCCACATCTGAATGGCGCCGTTGCAGTGGCCAGTGAGTATGAACCGGGATCCCATCCGCGACGATACTTCGCACTCGTGCACACAGAAAGCCGAGATGGTGGAGCTATCCACGGAGCGGATGACGCACACCCGATCGCCATTGGAGGCCAGCCGCACGTACAGCTGATCCGTCTCAGGCACCACCTTCTGCACGAAGATCATGTCGTCGTAGTCGCCGTAGGGTCCAAAGTCATTGCCAGCCGCATAGCTGTAGCTGGTGTCGGTGGCCTCCAGTGAGACGATCTTAAACGAGGCCTCCGGTGTAGAGCCTGGCTGGGTGGATAGCATTCCACGAAAACGGGTCAGGCTCCAGGTGCGGACATGGTGATATTCGCTGCACACAGAAACAAGGTACTTCTCCGACAGCATCACCTTGGTCACGGGGCTCTGGTGCACGAAGAAGGTCTCGAACAGATGAGGCCCATGGCCAGCCGTCTCCGGATGCTGGACAATGATGCGCACCGCCCCGGACTTTGTGCCGTAGGCAATCTCGATCCAATTGCCACTGATGCTAGAAGTCTTGGGGGTGAGATACACAGAGATCGCCGTGATGGGGTCCAGGGTGATGTCCTTGTAAAGCTCCGTGACCAACAAGTCGTTGTCCTTCATCCGCAGCGGAAACTTCTGCATGTCTATGTAGTAGATGGATCCGTTGTTGCAGCCCAGCAGCAAAAAGGAGCCGGCCGAGTCGAACGAGAGCACTGGCACCAGATCCTGTATCTGCCAGTGCTGGGTCATCGCGTGCCACACTCCGATCTTGCCGGACGAGGACAGTGCCACCAGCTGGCTACCGATAAAGAACAGATACTCCACCCGCACGTTCAGGTTGAAGGTGCCGATGTCGGTCTTTTGACCGCCATCCTGAATGCTCCACAGCCTGATCTGGCTGCCGTACGAAATGGCCACCATCTTGCTGGGCACCGGCTCTGCCGTGGATGTGTTAACCTTCGAGTTGATGGCGATCCTCTCGATGGTGGCATCGATGTGCGGCGATGTGAATACTTGCTGCCACCCGTTGGAGTCCTTCACGCGGTAGCAGGTCACGAAGTGGGCATAGGCCACAGCTATCCAGTTCTGGTGGGCCTTGATGATCTGCACCCGCATGGGATCCACCCAGTGCGAGCTCTGCGTGGGACTAAATACCATGCCCACCTCGTTCCTAAAGGCCTTGTTCAGATCCGCTGAGGAGTTGCGCGAGTGCCGCATGAAATCCATTGAGGGATTCCGGGAGTGCAGCATGGGGGCTGGCGGATTGGAGCCGTTGCCGCTGCTGCCTGTGCGTCCCAGACGCAGATCCCACGAGGAGTTGCGAGAGTGCGACGAACGCGAGGAAGGCTCCGGAACCCGCACCATGGAGCCAGGGCGACCGCCCACAGCATTGGCCGAAGTGGAGGCGAGCGGCTCGTCTGCGGCCGCGGGGGGTACAGCCTCGTTAGAGGGCATCGGCGGAGCCGCCAGGAAGCCATAAAAGAGGACATCGCCGCAGGACGAGTGATTGAGGTCCTCGCAGAGTGCCAGGCGTTTTGTCAACGGCGTGATCCCATAGTACTCGGCCTCGTGGCGCAGGGCGCGGATTTCACAGTTCTTGATGTCGATATCCTTGGTCCTTAGGTAGTTGAGAATAATCGAGAAGAGGGTCGGATCGCGGTCTATAAAAATGGCGTTGTGCTCGTCCCTCAAACTGGAGATGCGACCGCTGAGGAGGGCGGTGAAGAAGGTGTCCGGTATCCACGTAAGCGTTTGCCGCGACGTGGAGAAGCTACAGAAAGCGAGATGGAGATTGCATGCGTCATCAACGTCATCATCTGCAATGCGCGACGTAATTTCGTTCTTTGTCTTACCGCTGACCACCCACGTTGAGATTGACCAGGTCGCTGCTGGCCGCATGCATGAAGTAGGACATCTCAGCCCGTAGTCGTTGCCCCGCTCGGTCGCGAGCGTCCGCAGCAGCGGACGGAGTGCTAAGGGCTCTTAATGCGTTTCTATTTGTGTGGCTTCTGTGCTTCCAGCGCTACAGCCAGCGACTGATACGGCGGACGCACTGGCAGCCGAGCAGCCAAGCAGCCAACGGCGATGATAACTCGAGATTTCGGTCCCTGGCACAGTTGACGCGCTGCGGGGTGCAATTTATTCGTTTAATGCTTTGTGCTGTGGTATTTATTTATTTATTATTTGTTGCACTGCGCCGTGGAACCTAGAGATGGGCGTTTCCTACGTACCTGCTAATGCTCACGAGCAGGAACGACTCACGACGTGTGCGTTTAATTTTGTTTTTATATGTATGAACAGCAGTTATTGCTGGGTTTATCACATTTTTAAATGTATTTAATCTGCAATTATGTGTTGGGGAATTTATAATTACAATTTAAGAAAAAACTAATTTAAATTTTGTTCGTATCGCCACCATCCTGTTGTCCACCTCTAACTTTCATCTAATTTATAAGACAGCTTTGGTCACACTACGCCAGTAATCAACGGTATTTTTCGTTTGGCGGCAACGTTTAAAATTGTACTTTAAGCGTCTCGTTTAGTGATGCGAGGAAAAAAACTTCAAAAAAGCGCTCAGTGATCGTCCCATCACTTTCACTGTCGTGTTTGTCTGATCTAAGCCTAATATTTGGTAGCTTCCAAATTCAAAATTTTTTGTAAATTTCGGAAAGATGCCGGGGAAGTGCCAGTGCAAGAGGGAAGCCCGCGTCTATGTGATCTACGTGGGCGGGACAATTGGAATGATGCGCAACGATTGCGGAGGTGGGTAGAAAACACAAAGATTACCCCAATCCAAGTACCAAACGTTGACCTCACCGTCCAACTAGACCTGGTAAACATGCCCAACATGCTCTTACGTCGCTTTCAAGAAACTCCCAGTTGCCACGACAAGGAGTATATTATCAAGATTGAGTGCGGAGAGCGTTTACTAGCGCTTCCAGCTATGAAGGATGCGCCCTATCGCATTCTTTACCACCTAAAGGAGCTCTCTCCACTGGCAGACTCCAGCTGCATGGGGATGGCCGAGTGGGAGAAGATTGTCAAGGAAGTGGGCGTAAGTTTATGTTAGAGCTTTCTTTGATATTTAGCAAACACAACGTGATTAACGAAGGGAGATAGTAATGTGAAGGGAGATATATATTATTGTCTAACTGGCTCCCGTCCTTAGAAAAACTACAGGAACTATGACGGATTCGTTATACTGCAGGGCACAGATACCCTAGCTTATACAGCCTCGGCCCTGGCTTTCATGCTGGAGAGCTTGAACAAACCTGTTGTGGTCACCGGGGCTCAGATACCGATATTCGAGGCGCGTTCCGATGGTCGGGATAACTTCCTCAATGCTATGTTGCTGGCGGGCAACTATAGCATACCCGAGGTTATGGTCTTCTTTGGCAGCAAGATACTCCGTGGCTGTCGCTCCACAAAGCTCGACGCCGACTCCTTCCACGCCCTTGACTCGCCCAATTTTCCACCCCTTGGCAAGACGGGCGTTAAAATCGAGATCAACAGCCGCCTGATTTTCCGGCCGTGTAACGTCAACAAGTTTACAGTGCATTGTGAACTGGAGAAGAACGTTGGAATTCTGCGAATTTACCCGGGCATTAGTGCAGATGTGATGAAGGCCTTCCTTAGCCCACCCATGAAGGGCGTGGTGCTGCAGACCTTCGGTGAAGGCAACTTTCCGATACAACAAGAAGAGCTGCTGGACCCACTGAGAGAGGCTGTTCTCCGAGGCGTGATTATCGTAAATATCTCGCAGTGTTCCACGGGCATGGTATCAAACACTAGCAAGACAGCTGAAGCGTTCCGAGAGGTGGGCATAATACCGGGCTGTGACATGACCGAGGAGGCCGCATTAGCCAAGCTAGCCTATGTGCTGGCCAAGCCCGAGTGGGATCTGGTTAACAAGAAGAAGGTGATGATGCTGAGCCTGCGCGGCGAGATGACCACCAACAAGGTGGCCAAGATAAACGACATCGACCTAGTCGAGGGCGTAGCGCGAACGCTGCACATGTCCGTGGGTATGGAGCTGAAGCAGATGTGCCGCACCTTCTTCCCCGCCTTAGTGGCCGCCGCCGTCTGCGAGGGCGATGTGCACAAGTTATGCGACCTCAAACAGTATGGAGCCAATCTGTGCGACACCAACTGCGACGGGCGCAGCGCCCTGCATCTGGCCTGCTTTCTGGGCAAGCTCAACTGCGTGTGCTTCCTGATCTCGGAGGGTTGTCCGCTCAATGTGCACGATCGCTTCAATCGGACGCCGCTGCATGAGGCCATCGATACGGACAATCATAGGGTTATCCAGGCTTTGCTCCAGCGTGGGGCCAAGTTAAACGACCCGCCGCTGGTCCAGGCGGAGATGCTGCGTGCTCTTACGGAGCGCGGTAAGGTTGATCGCTTAGAGTCCTACCGTTTGGCCGGCGCCGATCTGACTCTGGCGGATCGGACGGGGCGCACGGCTCTGCACTACGCCTGCCAGTTGGGCAGCCATGAGGTGGTGGAGTATTTGCTGCCGCACTACAAGAATCCGTACCTCAAGGATGAGATGTGCATGTCGCCCCTCGACTATGCCAAGGCGGCCAATCATGAGCACATCATCACCCTGATGCGCTTCAAGGAGAAGGAGAAGACTGTTGAGGATCCATGTTTCTGTAATATGTAGAAAATACTGGCATGCATTAAAGCGAACCCCTGGACTTTCCCAATAAAAGGGTCTTGTTTTCTTTCAAATTTCAAATATTATTAGCTTATACCTTGTGTATAATTATGTATATTTAGTGGTTTGTCCAAGTAAAGGGCGACGACGACGTTATTAGCTTGAATAGGTAACACATTAAAATCAATCTCTACATAGTATAGTCCTATATATATGCATATAGGTGTGAGTGTGTGTGCCTGGTCAAAAAACAAAAAGTTCTGGTTAGTAAATTATGCACTCTCTCGACGTTGTATATTTTATAGTACGTAGTATATAGTAGTATGCAGTATTTATGTATAGGTTATCTGATTCGTACAGCGAGTAAAGGGGCTACGACGAAAAACAGGCAAACAAGTATAAATAAAAATGAAAATAAAAATAAAAATATATATGTATATGTATATTAGGCAATTAACAAACAAAATATGCATGTACTTAATCAACACACGCGCAGTTATCGAGTAATGTCATCTATGCGTTTGCTTAGGTGTAGTGGCTACAGACTTAAAATATATATATGTATGTAAATGATTTGCATAATTCGAATACTCCGAAATACTAAAACTCTGTTGATCTCTCAGCTTACATAACTAAAATGACACATGGCTTTCGATTCGTTTTGTTTTGCTTTGTTTGTCTCGTTACTATTATTTCTCTCTGTTACGTTTGAGCTACAAATTTGTTCTACAACATTTAGACATGAAATATTGCTTGGTATTTTACGCTTGGTAAAGGCTTTTTGATTTTGTATCTTGTATCTTGTCCGTGTGTGTTCAGTTTCAGTAGAATTCGCTTAGACTCGCATCAATGCATACAATATAGGGGGACGACGACGACTTTCGTCTGCCGACATAAACTAGACAACTTGCAAGGTCATAATTTTGCGAGAGTTTGTCGTTTACAAGCGACTAAAACTAGTCGCGATATTTGAAGTTATTTTTAAACGTCACAAAGCCGCAAAACAAGACACTGGGCGAGTTTATGTCGGCGGACTTATGTCGCTGTGCCACAATATAGTAGTGTGCCGTAAATGTATGTTTATGTTGTGTTTATTAAACTGTATACTCATAGGTTAGTTGGCTGCCGCTAATCTAGTTTGTTGTTAATACTTAGAATTGCTTTCTTCGAATTGTTTTCTTGTTAGTCCAGGGGCCGACACGCTCGCCTGAGTCAGTGTGTGTGTGTGTATCTTTAATATCTATTGGCTTAAATTGTAGTTTATGTTAATTGATGTAATTTTAAAATCTCTACTAGTCTACATTACAAAATTGTTCTTCACTGGGCTCGAGGGGATACCACATTCGCTCCTCCTTCTCGTCTTTCATTTACAACATTTAGTCGTACAAACAAATGCATTGTTTAGTATAAGTATTCCTCCTGTCCTCTTCAGTTATTCATTCGTTGTGACATAAATGGGGAAAAATTGGTATAGCACAAGTTTTCCCTTCCATGATCAGTTTAAAAAGTGAAAAAACTTTGCGTGTTTGAGTGTTTGTGTTAAACTAAATTGCACATTGAGTTAAATTTTGAACGGAAAAATAATTAGTTATTATTTACATACAATTAATTGTATTATTGTTTGTTGGGTTTCCTTTTTGCTTCTGTTTTTTCTTTTGCGTTTGTTTCTCGAATATTTACAGCTTCACGTGAGATGTGCGAGAGAGATTTGAGAGCTTGGCCTTAACGACACTTAAGATATAGCTAAGAAAAGAACAGTGATCTAGCTGCCAATGCCAGTCGAGTTTAGTTGACCATCAGCGTGTGTGATTCCATCGGAGCTGCCGAGTCATAGAGCGTGTCCGTGTCCTGCGTGGGTTCGCCTTGCAGTTGACACTGGTTGGACAGGGTGCCAGCACCGCAGTCGCAAAAGAAGCTGCGGGGAAAACCAATGAGGCTTTAGTACAAATACAAAATAAATACTTGACATATTTCTAGATTAACATCCATGATTCAAATTAAAATGAACAATAGCAGTAGATCAAAATTAGTTCAATAACATCTACAATATATGTACATATTTTTAGTTTTTTAATATCGCCTCCTTACCGATCGTGTCGTATGAACTCGACGTCATGGCCCGCATGACAATTCTTGATACAGTTGACGCATATGGCATTGCGGTCGGTTGTATTGCAGGTCTGGCAGCGGTAGAAGTCGTGCATGGGGAAGGAGGTGTAGCTGCTGATCTTGTAGAGGCACTGCCCGCTGGAGACGGCCTTCTCCACCTCATCCTCGTTGTTAAAGATGTTGTTGCCGCGCGTGATGGGCTGAACGCCGCTGGCCAGGCACAGCCCGCCAAACTTATTCTTGAATATCTGATTGTGCTCGAGGGTTGCCGTTGCATTATTGGTAATTTCGACGCCTGCCGCTTGGCCATCATAGATTCGATTGCGTCGCAGGATCGGATGCGACTGCGTTGAGATAAGCACACCGGCCTGCGTATTGCGGAAAATGTCGTTCTCTTCCAGAATGCCCTTGCCGCCATTAAAGATGCAGATGCCGCCATCTCGACCATCGTAGATCTTGTTTCGCTTGAGCGTCGGATTCGAATCCGTTTTGATCCACACGCCGGCCATGGCGTTGTCGAAGATCTCATTCTGCTCCAGCAGCCCCAGACCGCCGTTGTAGACGAGCACCCCGCCATTCTGTCCGCCCCAGATTTTGTTGCCTCTTATCACCGGATTGCTGCCCGTTCGAATCTGCACGCCCGAGTACAGATGGTTGAAAATGTCGTTGTCCTCCAGCTTGCCATGACCGTTGTCGTAGAAGTAAACGCCAACCTGCTTCCCCGAATGGATGCGATTCCGTCGCAGAACGGGAGTGCTCCCAGTGGTGATCCACACGCCGGCCAGTGTGTTAGAATACACCTCGTTCTCCTCGATCAAGCCCTGGCCCTTTTCGTGCACATAGATGCCACCGTGCTGGCCATGGTGTATTTTGTTGTGCCGCACAATCGGGTCGCTGTTGGTGCGAATCTGAATGCCGGCCAGGGCATTGCCGTAAATGTTGTTGTGTTCGATCAGACCGCGACCCTCGCCGAAGATGTACACTCCACCTTGGTGGCCATTGTAGATCTCGTTCTTCCGGATGGTGGGATTGCTGTTGGAGGTTATCCAGACACCTTCAAGGTAAAGAAATGGGAATTAGCAGCCATTACTTCGATTTTTACAGGACTGGACTCGTCGTTGCCTTACCTGCAAAGTTATTCGAGTGAATGCGGTTCTCAATGAACTGACCCAGTCCATTTTCGTGCACATAGATGCCGCCCGTCTGACCATGATGGATCTCACACTTGACCACTGTGGGATTGGCCCCGGCCTTTACCTCGAAGCCAGCGATGCGATTGTTGTGAATGTCGTTCTTCTCAAAATAGCCCTAGAAACGAGAGTTGCAGAAGAGAATTAGCTTCTACATAAAGCCACTGGACAGCTTAGCTTAACCTAACTAAAGAAAGCATTAAACTTAATCTACTAAAGAGCAAGCCTTTAAGATATGCTAATTATAACTTAATCCAAGTTTAGTAAATGTAACGATCAGATAGGCCAGCTCTTAAGTGAAAGAAGAGATGCTGGAGGAGTCACTGCGAGCCTATCCAGGGATATCTCATATAAAGTATGGCTAAACGATGATATAACAATATAGTTCATTAAATTGAACCAGATGCTTTACATATTCGTAGCACAGGTCATCTCAGGTTAATCAGTATTTCATTTGGCCTTACCATTCCATTTTCAAAGGTAAATATGCCCACATCCCGTCCGTGGTGTATGTGGTTCTCCCGCATGATTGGACTGGCAAAGTTCTTCACCCAAATGCCCGCCAACGCGTTCCGGCTGATCTCGTTGTGCTCGTAGGTGCCCTGGGCGTAGTCAGTGACGTAGAGGCCAACATTTTCACAGTCACTGATATCGCAGTTGCGGATTACGGGATTGGCATTGACTCCGCCCACACAGACGGCTGCGCCAACCACCGAGGTGGATCGAATAATGCAGTTATCCACGGTGGGCGAGCAGTTCTCGCCAATGTCCAGGCAGTAGTGCTTGTGATGCGACACTGTCGAGGTTACTTCCGGCGAAAACTTGAGCGTTAGATAGCCAACGTAGGCGTACTTGGCGCCCTCCACAAACATCACCGTGGATCCGGCCTCCCGCTCCAGGATCACCGACTCGGCCACGTTGCCAGGTGCAGCTCCTACGAGGGCCACGTCCGAATCAATGAACAGATACTCTCCCTTGTAGTGTCCGGCGTGGAGGAATATCAGCGGACCGGGATGCTCGGTAGGGGCTACCTGCTCTTCATAGATGTTGACCAAAGCGTTGACGCTGGCGCCGCCTGCACCGGTGCCGCCAGTAGCGGCACTAGTATTCGACAGTCCGGCTGAGACAACGTTGCCAGCACCAGCGCTGCCGGATGCAAAGACCCCGGCTGCTACGCGCTCCTCTGGGTAATCCAAAGCCGCCTGGATGGTGTTGAAGAAGACAATGCTGCGGCCGGGACATCGACGCTCCTGATAGCCGGGCCGGACGTGCACGCCGCGGTACAGCTGATGGAAGCTCTCCTTCCACGGATTGGCATACTCCGACTCCTCCGGTTTCTCGAAGACGAACTTGCACAGCTCTGGGTTGAACAACGGCAGGTCGTACTCGAAGACTGACTGGTAGAGGCGCTTCCACAGCTCCGTATCATTGGCGATGGTGTTGAAGCGCTTGCACACGAGCGCCAGACGGCAAAGATCCTGCTCCATCAGATACGAGAATATGGCCAGTAGCACCTCGTCGGGCAGCTCGTACTGCAGGTATTGCGCTGCCGTGGGTGCACAGCCAACTCCGCTGGCAGCAGATGTCCCTGCCCCTGACGCTTCACCAGTCGCCCCCGCAGCTGGTCCCATCTCACCGCCCTGCGTGTAGAGGCGACGGGAGCGCTTCCTCGCCGGCAGCATATAGTTGTTGTCCTCAATGGCCGCTCCCACGGGTAGGGCTCCACAATGCTGCTGCGGCACCGAACTGTGGACATTAGGTGGCTGCGCCAGCGTGGCTCCCGTGGTGGGGGCATTGTTTACCGGAAAAGTGGCACTGGTTGACGGTGCCTGCACATTGGACGAGGCGCTGGACGACGAGGCGGACGAGGAGGACGACGAACTGGATGAGGAGGACGACGATGAGCTGGAGGGCGAAGCGCCGGGATTGACCAGCGGTGGTGAGCTGCTCGAGGGTCCGACAAGAATGGCAGCGGCTGTGGCCGCTGCGGCGACGGCGGAGGAGGCGGTGGGCCACTGCTCGTGGCTGCTGGCGGAGATCTTGCGGCGCAAGTCGTACGGGCTCTGATGACTACTGGAGGCGGAAGAGGGAGCTGCTGTAGCTGCTGCGGATGTCGAGGCGCCACTGGATCCGGCTGCGGTGCAGCTTGACTTTGAGGTGGAGGCTCCACCAGCTGCTAGCGCTGGTACTGTGGAGCCGGCGGATGCCCCACTGGTTCCAGCGCCTGAGCTGCTTTCGGTGGTATCCATCATCTGCAGGGCGTTGTAGAAGCTGCCAGAGAAGCCGGCACTCGCACTGGCGCCGCTGGAACCACTGGCCCCTTGTCCACTATCAAAGTACTCTGCCGAAGTGGAGGCGGACGCTGCCGCTGCTCCACCCGCCGCAACTCCAGCGGCTGCCGCTGCTGCTGCTGCTGCTCCGGCTGTGTTGGTAGCGGAGGCGTTACTGCTGTTGGCATTGCCACCGCCGCTATTGCTACTACTGCTGCTGGCGCCAGAGGTACTAGCCTGTGGTCCGGCGGCGGCTACGTTCTGCTGCAGCATTGGATCCATGATGTTGCCCGTGGGCCGGTTGGGCATGGCGATGCGATTGGCTCCTTTCCGGCGGGAGCGGCGCACGTAGGTGCGCGACGAGGTGAACGAGGCACTCGGCATTGTCTTTACCTGTGATCCCCGCTGTAGTTAGTCGGCCAAAGTGTTGTGCGGTTGAGACGTCGTCGAGTTTTCACGGTTTTCCAACCCCATATGCACACGCACTCACACTGGCATATACACGGCCACTACACTACCACACACACACACACACACACACACAGACGCTGGGACCACGATTTGGAGACGTTTTTGCGTTCCCTTCACTATTTGGCAGAAACCTGCGCTCACTGTGGCCAGGGGAGGCCTTAATCCTTCTATTATAATTAATTTAACTCCATTTGTTTTAGTTGATCTGTCTGCTGCGCTGCTGCTGCTGCTTCCAATTGTAAGTGTGTGCGTGTGTGTGCGACTTTTTCGGGGTTTCTATCCTTTGTCTCTCCTTTGTTTTGTTTTATTTGGTTAGAGGAGCTACACACTACTACACACTTTCTCTGCCGTCTCGCTCGCTCATTGTTACTCTTGTCTCCCCCTTTGCTTCGTTGCAGCGACTGCTTTCTTTTTGCTATTTTCCCGACGACTAAACACACTTCACGATGCGAATATGCAAGCGCT
Source organism: Drosophila watanabei (assembly GCA_008042575.1). Lineage (NCBI taxonomy): Eukaryota > Metazoa > Arthropoda > Insecta > Diptera > Drosophilidae > Drosophila > Drosophila watanabei. Next base: position 8,732 of record VNJS01001707.1, on the reverse strand, counting down.
TATGAAAATACTTTGCACTTAAATTAGTTAATCACAATATATCAAAATATATTCCGTGTCGAAAATATTTTTAATCCGATCTGATTAGATATTGCCACCCAGTTAAAATATAGTGCGACCAAGTAGTACTGTTAAATCAATTCCCGCTTATTTCTGGTATTAAATTCAGTATTATTTTTTCAGCATACCGGATTCTATTTTGTGCTTCTATCCGTCACCTTAAGCGTACTAATGCAATGCAATTGCAATTGCAAAAGTTTATTTTTCTATCGAGCCATGTTTTAAACATTCGAAAAACCTTGTCAACCATATTGGAAAAGGTTTTAAGTGTGATTGGCATTTTTTGTGAGTAAAAACTAAAAATACCGAAAATGTTGAATATATGGCAGCACCAGTAAATAATTCGATTACGGGAAAGTCTGGCAGCTCTACATAGCGGGTAAGAAAATCGATTAATTTCAATTTAAATGACAGATTTTAAATAGCTGCAACGAAATTAAATTGCACGATAGAGTTTATGTACAGTTCTTTTAATTTCATTGAAGTGCTATTTGAATGTTATTTATTTTTATTTTATGGTTTTTGAATAGCGTTTTTTGATTAGAAAACATGAAAACACATGACAGTGACCTACGAACTTACTGCAACAACTAGACTGCTTGAGAGCGCCTGCCAACCCGTCAACATGCATGCAAGGTCTTTTGCTGCTGCCAAGCGACAATTAAGGTCGAACCACGCCCCCTTTTTCCGTCTGGTTTTCCCTTATGGCGCAACGCTGGGAAAAAGCGTTGTTACGTTGTTCACCTGTTTGTCATTGTCATTTTGCAACATGTTTTGACTGCTTTATTCAATGGCCAGCATTGAACTTCGTACACGCGATCCACCTGAGCATCGACTTTAGAGAAGCATCGAGCATCGCACTGGATTTTGGCGGCGTTTCCGTAATAAACTTTCGAACCAAGTGCAAAGCCACGCGCCGAGCGCTAACCCCCTTATTTTTCCTAATTGAAACTCTTCACGCCATTTCATGGCTAGCTGGATTCCATTTCCCAGTGGCAGCTGTCCAAACAAGTAATCCACGGCCAGCATGGTTGTTGATGACAGATTTTCGGGGGATCCAGGTTAAGGAAAGGGGGGAAAAATAAAAATTATGCTAAAGGAAAATATATAAGCACTGAACTGGGTGAAAAAGGCGGACTTGACTAACAGCCCAAAACTATGCAATTTAAATAAGAAAATATATTTACAAAATAAAACAGTGTGCCCGATAAAATGACAAATAAATTGGTAATCTGTGTAATTAATAAACTGTAATTAGTTAAAAAAAACTAAGAAAACTCCTTTTGAGCACTCTTAAGTTTCAGTGAGTCTTCGCAAAGTTGTCCTTAAATTTATTTTTCCTGTTTTCTTTGAGTACTGTTGTGTTGTGAGCTTTGTGCTCGCTATTTAGTGGGCATTACGCTGCGCCTTCGTCCTCGCTCCAGCGTGAAATGATAATGGCATACGCATCCCTTTGGCACGGCACCCCCGAGGAAGCAGGAAAGGAAGGAGAGAGGAGAGAGGGGGCTATGGCCATATGTTCTCGGGGGCCTGCTCTGGCGATATTCCCCGCGACCGCCGCTCGCCACTGACCTCAATAATAATTTCGTCTAATTGCTTCGTAATTATGCCGCGCACATGCTTTTCTTGATTCGCCCGCTGTTGGTAATTCACTGCCCTCTCCTATCTTCGCCTGTGCGTGCGCTCTCTGCCCAAGGATTCAAGGATGTGCGGTAACTCCTAGGGGGCGGCAGGCAGACCGGTTCGAGGCGGCCATTTTGGCATGTTATTATTTGTCTCCTTTGTTTTGCGCCATTTTTCGTCATTTGCTTCATTTTCTGTCATTAGAGGCATTTAACTTTTTGCTGTTTTGCCTCTTTCCGATTTGCTTTCATTATTCATGTGGCCGCGGCCATTCACAGTCCACACTTCGCCAGGAGACCTGAGTAAATGGTCTGCCGCCCATGCTTATCCTTCGGCCAACGAAACGATGAAAATTAAATTATAAATTTTCACGGGAATTTAAACACATGTTAAATTTTATTTTATTTTTTAAGAAAAAAGATAAAATCAGCTAAAAAACTGAAATAGTAAAAACCAATAAAAAATCAAAGCACAAACTTTAAGGCACATTTAATAATATTATTAAAATTTATAACAGTTATACTCATTTCTTTATTTGCGCAAACATTAGTTTTCAAGAATAGTTACTCAGTTTGGAATATCATTTATAGTTCTTTGTAATTTCTCTTGTTATAAATATTCAACTTTGACTAGCTAAAAAATATCCATAATTGTATATTTCCGGGGGAATGTTAGTTATAATCTATTAGCAGTTTATATGTTACTAAACCCTTAACTTAAACCAGAAAGCACGTTGCAGTCAAGGTCTTTGCGTTCTTTCAACTTTCAGTACGAAATTCAATTAAATTAGCTATTTTAGTCTTAATTATTCTAGATATTATATATATTATTCTAAGCTGAGGTTAAAATAAAATAAATAAATAAGAGACATTTTTGTACGATGTTAAAAATTCTTATTATTGATAACTTATTTATGTCATATTTATACCCTTGCAGGGTATTATAATTTTAGTCAGACGTTTGCAACGCAGTGAAGGAGTCATCTCCGACCCTATAAGGTATATATACCTATTCTTGATCAGCATCATCAGCCGAATCGATCTAGCCATGTGCGTCTGTCCCTTTCTTTGCAAACCAGTCTCTTCCTTTTAATGCCATCTAAATTAAATTTTACAGTTAGTTTTCTATATACTTTTACTAGTCGGAACAGGCCGGATCGGAGCACTATATCACATATCTGCCATAGAAACAGCAACAAAAAAAATTATAACTTCGTCGTTTTTCAACGTAGAAGAAAATGCTAAATTGTAATTGTAAAACTATTATAATATGAATATGAAAAACAACATTTCTTTGAATTTTTTCCCCTTGATATATTTTCTTTTTATTATTGTATTTACAAATTATTAATAGATTCTAACATTTTAATTTACAAAATAAGTGTTTTTTTATTTAAATAACAATCCGACAATCAATACAGTTGCATAATATTTTTAGGAATTTCTATTATTTATTTATAACAAGGTGACAATTTAATATAAACGCTTCTAATGCACGGATATTGTTAACTAAAATCAAAATTAACTTGACATAAAATGAATCAAACAGGAAGGAATTGCTTAATTACAAAACTATTCAGGTGAAAAGCACTACAAATGCACTCTCACATTGGGAATTCAATAGAAAATTGCGAAAAGCACCTGCTCCCTTGGCTAACTCCATCCTTTTTGTGCTGCCAAGGAGCTAAGAAGCGTATCAATGTGTGTCAATGGGCTGTTGACTCCAATTGGATTCACCTGTCGTCGTTCCAGAAGTGCAGAGCTGCAGCCCGCCTCTATTTTCTGCTCGTGGCAGTATGTGTCGAGTCATTTAGATGGTATCATTCACATTTTTAATGACAACTAATGCGACTGTCATTTGGATGTGCCCCCATTTGGGCCCCCTTTTTCTCCTGCCTCGACTTAAACACATTTCGGAGGTGGCAAGGGGACGGTGGTGGGCCGTGTCTCGCTCCTTTGCCCACAAGTATGTCTAATGCGCACAACTTTTAATTGAGTTTAAAATTGTATGAAGAAAGGACGAGCGGTACGGAATGGAATGGAAGGTCCTGTGCCAATGGAAATCGGCAACCGTAATTATATAGCCGCTTATGCGTATGTGCGTGTGTGCTTGCGGGTGTGCGAGTGTTTATGTTCGCAGTTTTTGAAGTGTGTCGGTTTCAATCTCGGTAAATTGCCCATGAAATATTAACTTTACCATAATGAGACGCAATTTTTATACCTCGCAATTTGGCTAACAAAATTTTGGCAGGCATGAAAACTTTACAAAATCACACACACGCCCATGACTACACTTGCAGATATGGTATAATAAATCTTTAATTAATCTTGAATTTGAATTTGATTTTGAAAATATAAAGTTACATTTTTCTAATATATATTTTTGAACTTTCAATAGCTTAGTTGGGGGCAAGTTTGTCCACACTGAAGGCTTCCTATGGTTATAAAGATTTATAAAACAATAAAAAAAGAGTAAACAAATAAAATTAATACCAAATATACATATATCCAAATTGTTTCAGTGCACAACCTCGAATGGAAAGACAGCAGAAAAGGTTAGCTGGGCATTATAAATTGTCCGGTTTTATGTCCTTAGCCTTTTTTTTGCTGGATAATGTTAATGCACCTGTCCCCATATAATCCAATAAAAAACAAGGAGCTGCGAGAAAGAAAAGGCACAATCCTTCTTATTCAGTGGCCAAGTGTCGCACATAAAGGACACAAATTCTTTGACCCAATTATGGCCATGGAATTGTGACACGTTGAGGCCTCACTGCACTCGCCCTCGTCTGACCTTCGATGTAATCCAGAGTCGAATGAAAAATGACTCAATTTGCAATGGCCGACATCTTACCACCGCAGCCCGATCTCTCCCACCTCCGCAACCACTCTGGGTCCCAACAGACACCGTCATTACTTTTACCGTTGCCACAACCCTTAATAAGGAGTAATTCCGTGGCCCACGGATAGTTAGTGGAAAATGACTTGGCTTATAAGTAAAATTTCTTGCAATTTCGCATCGACAAATGGCGTTTTTTGTGTTTATGTGTGTTTTTGCTGCATGGCACGTACAATGGGACAAGCGGAAAATAAAAACAAAAGTCAGTGGAAAACACGACAGAAAGGAAGGCAAGCGAAAATCGAATATTCCGGCTGCCAGATATATCCGCTGGCAAGATTTATTCTACAGCCCTCGCTGTCGAGAGTTGTTTAATTGGAGTTTCAACAGGCGCGAAGTACATGCTACATGTGTATAAAAACAAGGGCGACAAATGTATTTAATTCTCTTGGCTATGTCAGTGGAAGCTTATGTAAAATAATAATAATAATATAAGAGCTTTAGAGTCCTGACCTATGTCACTTTACATTTAATTAAAGGGAGCAAATAGCCAGGAATGTATGGTCAAGGTTTCTGCTTTTTCTTACGAGCATTGCCTTCAAGCAACCTGGGCCTTTATTTTATAATTTTTTCAATTTATGTTAATGGTAGGCATTCTTTATGCTGCTTCAGCCACTTGAATTTGTAATTCAATCGAAAAGTTGTTGTCCAGATTAAAAGGCCGAACAGCGCTTAGTCGCCATTTAACCAGCAAAGCGAGCGGAGGAGCCTAGCACCATGGATGAAGTTGAAAACGTCACTCTGACCGTATCGGGCGATCCTGTCCAGTTTCCACTTGTGGGCAGTCCCTGGCCTCCGCTGATGATCCTGGCAGCCTACTTGTTCTTCGTCCTGAAGGCGGGAAGAAAGATCATGGAGAATCGGAAACCATTCGATCTGCGAGGCGTGATCAAAGTCTACAATATTATTCAGATCGTGTACAACAGTGTGGCTCTATCGGGTGTAAGTATATTTTAATTTAATATTTTAAGAAGAAAAGGCACGCCGAAGTTTGTATATGTATTTTATATTATTATTTTATTTTATTTATTTACCTCTACATCTACCGATTAATTAAATTTAAAACAGAATTCTGAAAGAATTATCAAAGTAGATAAAGTTATGTTGAAAACTGACAAAGTTTTAATTTTTTTTCTAAAAATTTCCCGACCGTTTCTATGGCAGCTATATGATATAGTTGACCGATCTGGCTCGTTCTGGCTTATGTGCAAGTGAGAGTATATAGGAGACTATCTGCAAAGTTTCATTCAGATAGCTTTACGGACGGACAGACAGACATGGTTAGATTGATTCGGCTGTTGATGATGATCCAGATATATATACTTTAAAGGGTCGGAGATGACTCCTTCACTGCGTTGAAAACTTCTGACTGAGATTACAAAAATATACAATACAAAAGTTGTGACAGAATTATAACATATAATCCAATTGTCTCGCTTAGATAATTATAGTTATAGCAGTATAGTATAGCATATCCCTAAATAAACATAATACTCTTTGCAGGCCGTGTACTTCCTGTTTGTTTTGAGGGCATACGACATGAGCTGCGTCCACAGACTGCCACTGGATCACGAACACAAAAACTTGGAGCGCCTTCTCACCTACTCGTATTACTTCAACAAGTATATGGACCTGGCCGAGACTGTGTTCTTTGTGATGCGAAAGAAGGATCGGCAGATATCCTTCCTGCACGTCTTCCACCACACCATCATGTGTGTCTTCGGATACATGTATATCACTTTCAGCGGCTATGGCGGTCTCCTGTTCCCGGTGTGCCTCCTTAACGTGGCGGTGCATGTCATCATGTACACCTACTACTACCTATCCTCGGTCAGTGCCGAGGTGCAGGCCAGTCTCTGGTGGAAGAAGTACATCACCATCGTTCAGCTGGTCCAGTTCTTCCTCGGTGTGTCATTCTTGGCGAACACCTTGAGGCAGCCCAACTGTGATGCGTCGCGAACGGTGATCTACCTGGGCATGGTACTGGGCGCGGCCTTCATCACTTTGTTCGGTAACTTTTACGTCAGAGCCTACATACTTCCCGGCAGGAAGAAGTCCCAGCTAAAGGTGCAGTAACATTTAGTGATTTTAGAAACAATTTAAGCAGTTATTTGTGATTATAATGAATAGTGCACTGTTAAGCGAAAGCCGGCGCTGTTTCAATAAGTTACCTCAAGCAAGGGAATGTTGGGGTAGGCCATGGAATAGCTATGCAAAGCTATTCAAGGGGTGAAGCACTACGATGGGACTTTTGAATTTATAAATATGCAATTCAAATGCATAGTTTTTATATCAAGTGTGTTGCATATTTATAACCTGAATATTTGCTAGTCTTTCAATAAGACGTTTTCCTATACGACTGAATGACTGAAGCCAGCCAGTGCTACTGCGAAGAACGTATAAGCCAACGTTTTGGAATGCAAAATAAAAGATCCACTAGTTTAATATAAATTTAAGATTATATGGATGAAGAAGTTCAGTAGAGTCTCATCACTTTTCATAGAAGCTTTCATACTTGTTTCTATAAATTTTACAATCGTTCTTATGACAGCTTTGGTTACACTACGCTACACTATTTTAAAATGTTCATTAGGATAGTTTTAAAACTGAGATACTGAAAAAAGAAAACAGGCCCACATGCGTGTATGCCGCTCTCTGGAGATTGCTGAAACAAATCCTGCATGTATTTTTTTCAACGCACATGAGTGCTTTTCTCATTTTACGTTCGCAAAATCATTACTTTTGACAGATAATTGTTGTAAACGTTAAATATATATTGGATAATATTCCACACCCACCCATTCGCCTTCTTATAGGGTATCAAAATAATAAAAAAAAGATTTGTTGCGATTGGTAATCTATTTTATGTGTAATATTACCTGAAAGAACCAATATTCCCTATATTGTCCCTGTATAATCCAAAAATTGGAAACGAAGATCAACTTTAAATGCTCATGTCTTCTAGAAAAAAATATTTTAATTTTTTTATTTTAGAGTCTGAATCCTTGGGAAAATTTGTGTCAAATAGGTTCGGTTAAAAACGTTATTGAGACAATGACTCTTTTGATTTTTGCAACAGTGTTTGTTCTAGAGGCGTCGTTCAGAGTAGGCTGCAAAGTTCGAACACCACTTTTGTGTCGATTACCGTCTTAGAGGACCTCCATAGTATATATGCTATACTCTATCATAAATTAAGCATTTTTAGCTTACAATTCAATTTGCTGAATCTTTTCTTCTTCGTCCAATTGATATATGAGTAACTTCGAATAATCCGACATCTCTATACTAAATTACACGACACGAAGCCTGTGCTGCAAATACCGTCAACCGCGACGCAGAGTCCGCGTAGGAAGTACTCATTCAGGGAAGTTTAGTTGTGGATTTGATGGGACAATATAAACATTGCCAGCTCCGCACAACTACCAAAACTACCAGCACCGACCATGTGCTGCACTTGACTGTCGCGTTGCCTTAATGACTCTTCGATTTTAATTCGCTGCATGTAATTCCTATGTAAATTCTGGCTAGCCTATGGTGGGTTTTATATGCTGCGATGGTTTCCGTATCTCACGATCAGCCCCAATGCAAATTAAAAGCGTTCTTGTGATGCAATCGACAAGTTGTCGTTATAGATTTACTAAACATCGCTTAGTCGCTGATAAACCAGCAACGCGAGAGGTTGAGTCCGCTAATCGAAGCCCATCGCCATGGCAGAAGTTCAAAATGTGACCCAGTCAATATTGGGCGATCCTGTCAAGTTCCCACTCATGGGCAGTCCCTGGCCACCAATGATGATCGTCGCGGCCTACCTGTTCTTCGTGCTTAGAGCGGGAAAGAAGATGATGAAGGACCGAGAGCCATTTGATCTGCGAGGCGTGATTAAAATCTACAACATTGTTCAGATCATGTACAACAGTGTTGGACTATTGTGTGTAAGTACTGGTTACAAAACATAACAAACACAAAAAAATATGGTTCCTGTTCAAATTATTTGTAATCTCTAGCAACTATTTAAGCACGTCCTTGAACTAACTGGATCATTTTTGCAGGCCTTGTACTTCTTTTTTGTTTTGAGGGTATATGACATAGGCTGCATCCACAGGCTACCACTGGATCACGAACACAAAAACTGGGAGCGCTTGCTCTCCTAC
>VNJS01001706.1:0-26897 GCA_008042575.1 Drosophila watanabei | reverse complement strand
ACTTATTTTGACTCAGCGCTTTTTCTAGCTCAGCCACACGTTTACGCGCAGCGTACAACTTTTCAATTTGCTGTAGGTGTTGTAGCTCCGCCTCTAGGTTCGCCGACACTCGTTCACGATTCTGCATGTCCACCGCCGCCAGTAGATCGCCATTTGCCGACGCACTATCGGCGTCTCCTTCTTGCTCACGTTCACATTCGCCTCCAACACAAGCGTCGCCACCAGCTCTCGAAATTTCTTCGGCTCCACGCGGAGTTTCCTCCAAGTTTAACTCCTCCAAATTCAGCTTTTCCAGTTCCAACTGCTCAAGGTTAGATTCCTCCAGGTTTTGCTTCTCCAGTTCAGTTAACTTCTGCGTGTCCATTATAATTTTTGTCGCCGTGCGCAATTGATGGATAGTGGCGTCTTCTTGGAAAAACACGTTCTCCCGCTCCAGAAAAGCTTTCAGCTCAAGTCTTGTCTTCTTAATTATTTCGCAATATTTCATAACCAAGGTGTTCCTTTTTTATACGGGCCTTTACCCCACACCTGATATGTAAAACTCCTTATTTTCTTATTTTCACGTCATTCTTGTACTTGTGCTTTTTTATTAGTGATCGTACTCTTCTCGATCGTATCTGGGCGATAACAATATATCGTGTGCTTATGTCTTATCGATAGTTACATATGATAGTTCTTAGTGTTACCTTATCTAATTTATATTATATTTAAACTATTTACATCTTTTTATTTTGTGACAGGATCTACCACGATTTATTTGTGTCTCTTTCTTTAACTTTATTCACATCCGGTCTTCTTAATCGTACATCGCAAACTAACTTCGCTGCTCGCAGGCAACCTAAGGGTCTCTCTTGAGAGAGAGAGAGAGAGAGAGAGAGAGAGAGAGAGAGAGAGAGAGAGAGAGCGATCCTCCCTCTCGAAAGAGGCATACATCTCTCTTTTAGTGTGGCCAACTTAGCCTAAATCTATATTGCCTGCTAACATTTTATATTATATTATATATTTTATTTTATAAAAAAAAAAAAATTTTTATATATATTATTTTATTTTACCTAAAATATTCTTTAATTTGAGATTTAAACTGAGTTGCGACCTTAATCTATGTGAGAGATTGTTCCACAGGCGAAAAGCGTTAATAAAGAATTGCCTATTCGAGCACAGCGAATTAAATCTTGGGCATATAAAATTATTTGTTCTAGTTGATGTAGCAGCTATGAGTTTGACTTTCCTTCGGAGAAGAACCCTCAGATTAGCTGAAGCGTGAGCTGCGCTTTAGGTTGATCTGTACGACTGTAGGCATTATTTCTGTCATCGATGGCTAAGCTTTCCAACAGCTGCCTCGACTTCGTGCTTGAGGATATCATCCGGTTTATCTAGAAATATCCTAACCTTGGCTTTCCTAAGGCCATACGGGGTTTTGTCGGCTGCACTGAGCTCTTCTAGGCAGCGCTGATTGCTGAGGAACAAGTTCGACTGGCTTAATTTCATCTGACGATCTGCCTTGAGGATGGCCCAGTCCGCCATATCAACACTCTTGTTCTGGGCTCTGAGAGTTTTTAGCACCCTGCCATGGCTAGACCGACCCTTTGGTAACCAGATGCAAGCTCTGGGTCTCTTTGGGATGTCCCTGGCGGGGACCAGCTAAATGCTCATCCCCTTCCATACTCTGCTTGGTTTGGCAATGCACTCCGCCAGGAAATCCCGTGAGAAGTCATCGTCGCACCTGATTACAAGGTGCGCTCTAACCATCTCTGAGGAGTCAAAGGAGGTCACCCTCCTGACCTTCTGGCTCGGATAGTAATATGTCAGTTACCATCTTCGCCAACTTGGTCGCGACCTCCTCCCATTTTTCCATTAGAAGGCGCCCATCGTCATTGAGCCAGTCTACAAGTACCATTACAAGGCTGTTTCTGGACACCTCTCTGTTGTAGGTCTCGGCGATCCCTTGCTCCCTTGGTTCTCTTCGGAAGGCTCTCACGCACTTGTGAGCGGTTGTGTTTCGCTTGGGGAGATAGGAACGCTTCCGGATGCTCCTTTTCGTAGCGCTGGTTTTTCTTCATCATGGCTTGGAAACGAGATTTGTCTGCTAGGTCACGCCGATCAGTTTTGCCCTCCATTTCATTCCCCACGATTTTAGCGAGTATGAAGTGGGCCTTGCTGGCCAGCGCCTTTGTCTGTTGATGGGCCCACGGCTTTAGCTTTCCGTCTTCACCGGTGGCTTTAGCGTGGCTCTTCGCAGCTTTGTTGTTAGATGGTTGTTGCGCTTGTCTTAGCACTTCCCTCCAAACTAAACGGAGCTAATGTCTCATCATTCGAGGGCAGTAACTCCTTCTCGTCCATTTCGGATATTTTTTGTGTTGTTGAGCGGGGTTTTCAGTTTTATTCATATTCATATACGTTTCTCGACAGGGCGAGCGTGGCGGGCCCGAGGGGTTTGGGTCTTTAAAGGAAGTCGACCGTGGCTTCGCCCCTAAGCCACGTCACTCTGGTTTCAACCCAGGGTTGCCCGGTCCTGCGAAGGCTTCGTTCGAATACAGCTGGATTAAGCCCTCATTGTAACAAGGCACGGGTAGCTGACTTGAGGGGAGGCTGTTTCAAGACTTAACCAGGTCCCGGTAGGAAATTGGGGTCATAGGATATTTGGGTAACGGATTCACGAAAAATGCCCTCTCCGGGGAGAAGGTGGTATCTATTGTAAAGTTGTTCTAAGGCTGGGGTGAAGCTCAGTCACGCCAGGATCTCCTTACACAAAAAATGTATAAAGATAGGACGGTGGGTCTTCGATGGACAGAGGGCTGAAGTGAGATGGGGGTGTCAGCCACCGGGTAACCAAGTAGGAAACGGTGACCCATGGCACTCGCCGCGTGGGGACCGAGACCTACCGCTTGCGGTTCCCCCTGGCAAATGCATAGCCATTAACTTAGAGAAAACGTCCCATTATCAATCCCCATTATCAATCCCAATGGGACGTTTTCTCTAAGTTAACCGTTACTCGCCGAGAAGGTCGTTACCATGGATCGCATATTACGCCGTCAGCACTCGCTGTCGGCGCAAACTATATAGCCGGCTGGGCATGGCCCCGGAAAAGTTGCGGGATGTAAAAATTTTTGTATATAATAAAATGGGTGGGGTATAAAATATAATTATTTAAATCTTCATTTCGCCATTTTGCATTTTTTGTATTAATCTTTCTTCAATTAAATGTTCTTCAGTATAATTTTTTCTCAGGATAGATGCATGGGTTTGAGGTTAGATATTGTGCAACGTTCTAATTTGGGTCTGGCAAGGTTTGAGGTTAAATCTATTCCATAGCGAGGCCCGCCGAGATTTTATATGCACTTGGCCATTTTGGCTGAATCTACTCACTGGCCTCTCGTTGCGGTTTCACTTGCAACACTCACCCGTCTTACTCCGCACACATACACACACAAGCAACTTCTCGACGTAAAGTTTCTCGTGGCTAGGTTTCAAAACTTCTAGAAGTTTCATGCATCGCTTCCTCTCGCTCTTTCTTTGGGGGTTGATTGCATGGCGTGATCGTACCCTCTCTCGCTCTCTCTTGCATACTTCATTTGGGTCATGTGACCGCTGCTTGTGGTGAGTTTCGTTGTTACGCTTGTGTGTGTGTGTCCGTGTGCGTTGAGCTTTTAGGCTTGCGATGGAAGTTCGAGGCGGCTTAAATTAACTATCGTATATGGCTTCGGAGCCTTAAATCTATTTGTTTCTTACTAAATCTAGCCTTATTATCTACATCTCATCTACATTATTTACGTTCTATTTACACTATCATGCTTACCTATCGTTATCGAATGAAACGCAAAACGCAGAATGGGTGTGTCTACTGGTAAAAGTTGCGTTATTGAGTTTGTTTGACAGCTAGTTGTCAGTCGTATAGCTTTGATACAGTTTCAAGCATAGCAAAATTCAGACTTTTGCGCTTTTTTTACCGCTACTTGAAAACGCAAGATCCAATCAGTGATATGAAAATCATATTTTAAGCAGAATTCATTAAGCTTTCATTCTGCATACTTTATTTTGTTGTATTATTCTTTCCCACTTTCCTACGAGGGTCGAAACAAAAATTTTGAGGGTGTCGTATAATTGTGGGCAGGAGTGTACACAATATTAGTTTTTTTTTAATCTAATAAAGGTAAGGGTAAAGGTCAAGACTCAGACAACGAACACTTGCAAGCAACAACGATGCACACAAACAGTCGGCGGCTGTCGCCAGCACCAAAAAATTGTGTGCAAAAAATCGGTATCTTTGAATAGGTATTATCAAAAGGAAAAGTTTTTTAATTAAAAATACAAAAAGGAAGAATATATTCGGATAACTTCAGATTCCAACCATCGACCATTTTGGAAACTTTTAGACAGCACAACTTTTACCATAGAGCATTACACACCAAAACAAAGAGCTGAAATAGTAAAATTTTATTTCAAAAATAATTCCTCAGTTACGCTTGCTCAACGCGCGTACCGAGCAAAGTATCGCTGAATACGAAATGGAGGATTATTGAAGCAACTATTTCCGGATCAATACATAGATCACCAGATTTGATTTTTTTTGGGGTACTTGAAAAGTATGGTTCTGTCCAACGAACCTAAATCCATCGCACAACTTAAGGCCAACAATTACTGGTATTGGCCCGGAAACAGCCAAAATAGGTGATGGAAAATTCCGAAAAACAGGCGAATTTTTTCATAGCGCCCGGCAGCTGGCAAATAAACTGTGCTGGACCAAACTTAAAATAAAATAAACATATACATACACTGATAAAAAAGTTCAAGACTTTTGGTCATTTTTCAACACTTTTGGTTACGAAATTAGCGCAAGAATATGTTGATCATCTTTGGAGATTTTTTTTCAGTTGTTTGGTTTTAAATGAAGCATATAATCTCGTACTTCCTGAATTTTAAGACTTATATTAAGATTTTTGGTCTAATACTAAGATTTTAATTTAAGAATGCAAAATATCTTGAAAGAATATTTTATTTTTTTTATTAATGTATACATTACTTTATTTAAAAAAAAAACTTCTGTTGCTATAGGATGGCGCACCATGTATAAAAGACAAACAACAACGTAATGTTGTTATTCATATGCATATTTCATATGTTCATACAATTATAGTTTTATATTTAGTTTTGAATGTTCCCCGATCGGTTCTATGACAGCTATGTGCTATAGTCGTCGATTTTCATAAAACTAAAACCTAAATTCTGACTATCACAAAATGCTCTTTAATCAAATTATATTAATACAAAGCCCACTCTTTCCACGATCCGATAATAGCTTTGGTTCATCAAAAAATTAAACAAAGACGGCTGAAGTAGCTCCTCCAATACTAAAATGAATAAATTTCCAACTATTTTGAAAACCGTATAATTCAGATTTTCTTCGCATTATATAACAAATAAATTAGATACGGAGATTCTCGAATAATTTTTCTTTAACAAAAAAACAACAATAATGTATTTACGATATTACTATATATATAAATTTTAACAGTTTCTTAGGTGTACTCTAAACTTCGACGCGCCTTTAATATAGTAATTTTTCCTTACCATCCTAGCTTACATTTTCTTACCGAATGACTCAAATTTTCACCGATAAGAAGAAGAATTCAGAGTTGCACCAAAAAATGACAAACTATCGGCAAAACATGTTCATCAAATTCGGATGGAGAACAAGGAAATCTTAGAACGGCAAAAACTCCGTTCAACGGATGATATTTCTTTGTGGAAATACACTTTTATTACCTGTTTCTTGGTTTTCCTTTTTCGAATGGTTATAAGGTTATAAGGTCACCCTGACCAACTGGTTTGATTTTAAGACCACCCAATGTGGCATTTATCTTATTCTGTCAAATGGCTTTCAAGAACTTTAACAGTGACAAAGCAGAGAAGAGTTAGACGGTTAATGTTGAATTAACTGCTGATGTTGCTCCATTAAATAAATAATTCATATTAAATAAAATAAGCTTGTTAAACCTTTTTTTCCTGTATTCTAATATTGTCTCTGAAAATGTATGTGGTCTTACTGTTTTAGATCTTTCTAAATGCGAATTAATGCAAATACCAGATGCAGTGTATCATCTAATGAGGAATACAGAGCTGCAGACCTGCAACCTAAGTGGCAACGTTCTAAAGAGTGTCTCACCGAAGTTTTCGCAAAAGTTCAGTGTAATTACAGGTGAGTGGCTTCTAACCTAAAAATACAAAGACAAATTCAAGGAAAAAGTACTTATTAATTGATCATTTTAGATCTCAATCTTTCACACAACAAACTGACGAGGCTACCGGAAGAATTGAACAATTTGACGAGATTAACTGTGCTGAATATCTCTTACAACTCCTTTATCGTCTTACCACAGGTAGTTTTTAAGCTGCAGAGTCTAACCCATCTAGATGCTCAACACAATGCTATATTGGGTAAGTGTCACTTAATGCTATTCGACCGCAATCCCTCCCATTAATTTGGGCTTTAATCATCACAGAAATCGATACTGAAGAGGCTATATCCAGTCCCTGCCTGGATTTGGTAGATCTTCGTTACAACCCGCTAAGCAGAAACTTCCGTCGAAAACTGCAGGACTGTCAAATCTCCTTCCGCCTTGAAATCTCCAACAACGTTGAAGACGATTGGTAGCACACCATTAACAAGGCACAAAAACACATCTTTTAGATGCGCTTTTCCTTTTGTTTTATCACTCTTAAATTTGTATATTTAAAAAAAATATATTACCGTTATATACATTTTGTTTGGCTGTCGAAAGTTTTTTAGCTGAACCCTCCACTACTAGCCATGGTTGAAGGTGACTGGCGGGCGGTAGGCATAAAACGGAAGCAAGACACCAGTCTGGAGGGAATAGGTGGCTGGGATGTCATCCCAAACATCGGTGGAAGGCGTACCACCGATTTGGTCTCGCTAGCGGCATCCAATTCCAATTTTTAAATTTGAAAAAGCATTGATGCTTTTTTATACCCTTGCAGGGTATTATAATTTCAGTTTGAAGTTTCACAAGAAGCAACGCAGTGGAGGAGGCATTTCCGACCCTACAAAGAAAATATACTTTGAATAGTAAATATACTTTTGCAATGCACCCACCAAAATGAAATATAATTCAAAAAGAGAAAAATAAACAAAATTTGAATAGTATTTTACAAATTAATATTTTGGTAAAAACACAAACCACGAAAGACAAAGACAAAGCAACAGCGCAAAAGCGCAAAAGGCCAAGAGGCAAAAACTTACCTTTATCTGCTTTGATATTTTACGGGTAAACACGTATCTGCAAGTTTCGGCAGCTAATTTAAAATCATTTAACAACATAAAAGTTAGACGAACACACTGACATACATACCATTTTTTGGATTTTCTTTGAACACAATTAAAACTTTAACTAAACATAAAATAGACTTTCAAAAAATACACAAAATATACAAAATAGTTTTACGAAAAAGTTAATTATTAATATAATATTTATAATATTAAAGTGTAAACTGTATATAAATATAAAATACTAGCTCACACTAATATCGATAGGAACTATTGTATAGCATTAAGTTATCGATATATCGAATGTAGAATATGAATAATGTGATCGATAGAGAGGGGACTTTTGGATCGAGAATTGAAGAGGAAACAACGTGCATAAATAAAGTTTTAAATATTGTTACAAAAGCATTATTAATAATTCGGAGCACTTCAGTTAACGTCTGATCTTTTTAATTGGCGATTTGAAAGAGAGAAATAACTTCCCAAGCGCAACTTTGTTGCCAAAATGAAATCGTGTTCACGATTGCCAAGCTATTTTTAGAAAGTACCGTTATATTTCTAGTAAAATCCGGGATGCCAAACAGATGTTTGGACTTTTAAGAGACAATTACGTTACATTTTCCTTAAATAATACATCATCACGGATCCACTGTGCATTGTGCACAAAATGTGTAATATGAACGGCTATTACGTAACCTACAATGTCAGTAGCAAAACGGAGTAATTTTGTTAGAATGGCACGCAGAAGCGATCCTAACCAAAAAGTTTCACGCAATTGAAAACGTTTTCAGACCTGCTCCGGTTCTCGCTACTGCCGTAAAAACGACTGATGGGAAGCTTAGTCGCTTAGGTGCCATAGGCGACAGGGATTCGAACCTGGAAAGCGTGCAGCTCTCTAAAGAAGAGGAGGAAAGGCTTCTCCGCTCGCCCAAACTAGGCACCAGCGTAGGGACGCGCCAAATCGAGTAAGCGAGGGGAAATAAAACTAAGGCGCAGTCCAAGGCTGCACAGCGCATCTAGACCGGGATCGAGAAAAAAGCTGCCCTACCCCAAAGGAAAGGTAAAGCTTACCAGGGCCCAGGAAAGAATCGCAGAGGGCAGGCTGCACTTTGCCAAACTCGCTCGCATGACCTCCTCGAGCGGATTCCCGAACAAGGTGGGGGATATTTGATAGAAGTGATGGAAGAATGGATGGAAGTAGACCCCAAAGCTCCCATGCCCACTTTTGATGGTCCGGGCGGCTGCATTGGGTACAACTCCTGAAGTGCATGAATGACTCAACGAGAAAATGCCTGACGCAAACGGTCTGCCAGTTGGTGATAGGGAGCTAATTCCTTCCATTCCTAAGGCGAAGGTACTCTGCCCATCGAAATCCAATGGGACTGGGCGCTGAAGCTGCTTCAGTTAGAATCTGGACATCCCAACCGTGGACTGAAAAGTTCTGCACCTTGCGACCGCATTACAAAAGTGCAGTCTTCCAAATAAACCGGATGTAAACACAACAACATTCATGGGACCTATTTACTGGAAAACAGGTCAGGACCATGCTCCACGCCGACGGCTTCAAGATGGAAGGAGGAGTAAGAGAGGCTGTCGTATAAACTACCAAGCCAATGCAGCATATTCCAGGCGGAAGTATTCGCCATCGGCAAAGCGACAGAGCTTGCGCGGAGCATGAACCGTCGATAAGATCCATTAAAAGTACTGGCAAGCAGGGAGGCACTTGATATCTAAAGAGCGTAATAAAAAGCTCAGGCACTACGTGCTGCATCTTCCGCGGAATGAGTGCAGAGTGTGGGAATTCTTACTGGTCACTATAATGGCAACTGCCGGAAATGTGCTGAATGCAAAGCAACCGAAATTCAGGAGCTTCTCATTTGTAAATTTAAATAAGGCACCTAGGCGCTCCGGTTCAGGTATCGCAGGAAGATACCTTCGAGAAGAAGCCAGGCGAACTATTTGCCTACACGAAAAACTCCTTAATCCTTAAGGACCTAGAAAACTGCGTAAATATTCTTTAAGTACATCCAACAACTTCCGGATAACTAAGAGCCAAAACTTGGCAGAATCAGTCAGATCACGATCATAGCAATCCGCAAAAATAACAACTTCCGATATTTTATGCCGTGCTGCCTTTTAAGCTAATAAAAATATTCATTGAGGTCACGAATATATTTATTGCTAGATGAACTTCAAAAAATGCTAGATTTATGGCTATAAGCTATTTGCAAATTTTAAAAGTTATTCCATTTTTAAATATGCTAGATCTAGCCCGAAATAAGCTAATCTGGCAACACTGATCCAGCGTCCAAGTTTTTTTTATTATTTATTTTCCAAATCGAT
The DNA here is from genome assembly GCA_008042575.1 of Drosophila watanabei. Lineage (NCBI taxonomy): Eukaryota > Metazoa > Arthropoda > Insecta > Diptera > Drosophilidae > Drosophila > Drosophila watanabei. The sequence continues at coordinate 17,272 of VNJS01001706.1, read as the reverse complement.
CAACTATATTTTTAGATTATATTATTTTAGGCATATTTCTTTAAACGCTTTATCCAGCGCCCCTATTAGTTGAAATCGATTACATCTCTGTGGATTATTTTTGACACGCTTAATCCAGCGTTCAAGTTTTTATTACTTAATTAAAAAAAAAAAAAAAAAACAATCGATAAACATATTTTTTCGATTATTTCTTTGAAAAGCTTTAACCAGCGTCCCTGTATTGAGTGAAAATCGATACCATCTTTCCTCGTTTAATTTTTTTTAATTATTCATTTCAACTCGATAAACATAAAAATATATATATTTATTTGTTTTTTATTTTTTATTTCTTATTTCCTCTCGATCAATTTGGGCTTTTTATGCGCTTCGTCTAGCGTCCCTAAGGGTCATCCGAGTCGATAGATTAAATCACGCCTTTACATTCTTCGGCTCCAACGAGAGCTTAATATGCCAATTGGCGACTGTAAGGAGGCAAAGACCCATTTGACCATTGCTAAGGCGGAAGCGTCTCACCAAATCAGGGCGAAGAGCGAATCTTCTGTGCCTTCCAAAAGCGAAAATCCCACTCGAAGCCGAAGCCCATCGACAAGCACAACTCCACTTAAAGCCACGAGCACGTCGCTCCAAGTTCCACGGTCGATACCATCCATAAAATCGGCAAAATCAGTCGTGTCACCCCACTTTACTAGAGCAACTGGGAAAATGGCTCAATCTGAAGGGGACAAGGCCTTAATGAAATTCATGACCATAACCGATAGGGTGGGTCAGTTCGAAGCCAGAGTCAACACCCCTGCTGACACAAGCCCGTCCATCCACACGAGTAGGGTTCCACTCGAGCAGATCAGGGCCCTCTGGGATAAAGTTGAAAAGGAATACGAGACGTGTTCCGAAGTTCTGTCTAGTTAAAACTCCACAGATACAGTAACAGTCATGCAATCCAAATTTGATTACTTTTATACCGTTTACGAGCGGTGCGCAGTAAGGCCTCGCGCACATTATAGCATGAAGGAGGAGCTGACGGATGATTTTAAATGTCCCGTTATACGAAGTAAGCTTGTAAGAGAGGTTGAATTTTTTCACCCGCGCACACTATAAGGTGAAGCTTACGCTGATCATTGTAATGGTGGTCATTAAGATTCAATATGAACCAACTAAATAAGCTACGGTCAGCTTGTAAAAATCAAACATGTTTGTTCGATCAAACAGAGCGGAGAGGAGCTGATGGCTGATAACGGCAGATCACCTCTCAGTGTGCGCACTTTCATAGAGAGTAGTGTGTTTGTTTCTGCAAGCTTATAACGGGAGTTTAAGCTTCAGCCGTCAGCTCCTCTTTCATGCTATAGTGTGCGCGAGGCCTAACCAATGATGGGTTTGAATCAGCGTGGAGAAACTTGCAAAATCGGTTTAAGAATAAGAGGCTGCTAGTCAACAGTCAATTGAAGATTTTGTTTAATTTACCTTCTGTCACACAGGAATGCGGCAAGTCCTTGAAGCATTTGGAGAGCACGATCCAAGGGTGTTTAACGGCCCTGAACATAGCTAAAATCGAGACCACTAAGTGGGATTGCCTTCTTGATTTTCTGTGTTCTTCCAAGTTGCCAAAGCTAACGCTGTCTCTATGGGAACAGTCCCTTCTCAGTAAGTCTGACATTCCACTCTGGGCTGAATTCAAAGCCATTTTACAGGATCCTCATCGAACGCTCGAGGCGATTGAAGAGTTTAAGCCAAACGTGAACGCTCAATCCAGACCACTGTGGGCTGACAATAGCTCGCGGTCAATCCAGACCTTTGAAAATAGGGTTACGGTAAATCCACAATTCTGTAAACTCTGTGCACAAGAGAACCATCCTATCCGGATATGTCCGCTATTCTTACGAATGTCAGTAGCAGATCGGGAAAAATACGTAAAACAGCAAAAGTTGTGCTTAAACTGTTTTTCAAAAACGCATCTGCTCAGGGATTGCATCAGCACGCATAACTGCTACGCGTGCAGAGGGCGGCACAACACACTCCTGCATCGAAACGGCCCCTCGCCAGTCCAATCAGTGGTCATACCTGACCAACACTCATCCACAACAGTCCAGCAACATATACAGTCCACTGCATCTACGAGTCAATCGAATGTGCAATCCTTTCTTGCCGTTAACACTCAAGGAGTCCTCCTAAGTACGGCGTTAATAGAGATTTGTCATTTGGGCATTAAATACTCAGCACGGGCACTCATTGACTCGGGCTCCGAGGCAACTTTTATCTCTGAACGGTTGTTTAACTTGATTAAGTTGCCCAATGAGTCCATCCAAGCTCAAGTCTCAGAAGTAAACCTTATTGTTGCAGCCCCGTAAGCGCTGTCAACTCAACATAGGTTCTCCTGTCAAGCCCCACAACCAAATTGAAACCTTTGCATATGTGTTGCCACAACTGGCCGGAAATCTCCCATCCTATACTCTCCCGGAGGATTCCTTGAAGGATGTTCCACCTTTGCAAGTAGCAGATACAAATTTCTACCGAAAGCTCGCAGATTGACGTGCTCATTGGTGCCGATGTCCTGCCATCGATCGTTCTCAGCGGCTCCCATTCCAATATTTGCGGGACACTCCTTGGTCAAGAGACCATATTCGGATGGATTCTGTGTGGTCCCTTTGCAACGAGTCCCACAAGCAGAATCTGTTCTTTTTCATCCCGATTAGCGGTCACCAAGTTCAAACTAGACAGCATTCTCACAAAGTTTTGGGAGGTGGAGGATGTTCCAGTGAAGCTAGTCGAGGATTCCACCTCGGCCTGCGAGGAAAACTTCATCCAATCAACCAGAAGAAACGAGGAAGGGAGGTATGTTGTTTCGTTGCCCTTTTTAGGAGCCGGACAACATTAATCTGGGACATTCCAGACCCATTGCATTGGCTCAGTTCCTCTGGAACGAAATTCGATTGAATAAGGACGTTTCATTAAAGAATCAGTACGACTCGGTCATTCAAGAGTATTTAGATTTAGGTCATATGCACCAAGTCTCTCCGAACGATTCCAGTAATTTTTATTTGCCTCATCGCGCTGTGTTCAAACCAGATAGCACCACGACGAAAGTTCGCGTCGTGTTCCCTCATCAAACGGGAACAGCCTCAATGATATTCTTCATGCGGGGCCGGTACTGCAGTCCGATCTTACTATCCAGATTCTCAAATGGCGATTCTATAAGTTTGTATTTAATGCTGACATCACAAAGATGTACAGACAGATTCGGGTCAATCCTGGTCATACGCGCTTCCAGAGAATCCTTTTCCGCAACACAAACGGAGAGCTTTGTGACTATGAGCTCGATACAGTTACCTTTGGCATGAACTGTGCGCCTTTCCTGGCTATCCGCGTGCTACAACAGTTGGCTCAGGACATGCGAGGCCAATGTCCTTTGTGTAGTGGCGACTGAAGATCCGCGATATATTTTTTTTGGGCCTAGAAGCATGCTACATTATGTGAATTTTAAGCCAAGCTTTGGGGCGTATATAGTGGCACAAACAGATGTCAGCTTAAAAGCAGGCTACGTTTTCCGCTATCTTTAAGCCGAGCTTTTAGTACGTGGGCATAGAATTTGTGAGCTGCATTTTGTGGTATTTGTCAGAGCAGATCTTGGGGCAAATATAACAAATAGCTCATAGCTGCGCCAGGGAAGATCTGGAAAGCTTTTGGTTCTAATTAGCACATATTTTGCTACTGCTAGCAAAACTTGGGTCGTTCCATCCGTTTCCGTGCTAAAGTCTGTTAAAATCGAGAATCGGTGGAGTGCACAAGCCCTTAAGTTGCTTCCGCACCCTAAAGATTGAAAAGTGCTAAGTCCACAACGACAGAATATCGAGTTAAAAAGGTTTTTCCAGAATTTTAGGAATCCCAAGTGAGTAGACAAAAGCTGTCAGTGCCTGTGTACAGTGAGTAACCCCTTCCGTTGCCCAGGTCGCCAAATTAATTGCCAGTGAAGATAGTAAATCGAACGCAGGCGTCGACCAGCACCGAGAGAGAGGTTATATCGTGGAAACCCTCTTTTATTTTTGTTGGAACTCTTTTTAATCAGCGGGTAAATGTATTCTGAAATAGTGTTATTTATTTGTTGCTTACTGTGGATATATTTTATTCAGTGGATCGAGCCAGCAAGCAGCATTTAAGTTCCGGTCCCGAGGAGCACCCCCTAAGCGGGCATGAAGGGCTAGGAAGCCGGAAGGAGGAAAGAATAAACAAATTTTTCATGTGCGGTTAAATCGGCCACCGCGACTGCGCAACGTTCTTTAGTGGCCGGCTATGCAGTTGCGGCAAATTCGGTTGCAAGTTTGGCAATGAGCAAAGGCTTGACCGGGGCATGACCTCTGGGTCCTTTTCGCTTTGACTATTGGTCGGTGAATATTGGTAGTGAGAAGTCCCGAGCAGTGGCCCTAGGCGAAGTAAATGCGATTTAAATGCGAATTGAGTGCAACGATTAAATTGTTTGTTTTGTTTTTAACTTCAACTAAATCTTGGTTTTCCCAACTACTTAAATTTGACCTAAATTTTCCTTTGTGAACTTTGCTGCGACTAGGAGTCGATAACGATGAGAAGAACCAGCTGTATGAATTTATGAAACGAAATGAATAATTTTAAATATTTAAAGAAATTTTAAATAATTATGTTTAAGTAATTTGTAGTTTTTCGTGCTCAATGTGAAGGATAGAGTAGGAAGAAAAGTCGATTTTCCCGCTTTTGTTCAAACTAATGCCATGAAACTTGCAACCATTGAATTCCAGCTCACCTTCGAGGGAGATCGATCTTTCGCCGATGGATGAAAACCTGAGTGAGTGTTAATACAAAAGCAAAACGTGTGTAATAAAAGTTTAAACAAAAGCTTAACATGGAAAAAGATAGATACGTTTCTACACTATGCTAAAATTTATTATTAAATTAAAAACTGCTATAAATTGAACTAATGAATTACTTTGAAGAAAAGAAAAAAATTTAAGTTAGTGAACTCCTGCTGCTTAGAAAATTTAAACTGTGAATATTGAATTTATTGAATTTTCGAGAAATGAAGCAAATCAAATTAGCCATTTAAATAAAAATGCAGAGCAGTGTTCAAAACAAAATTTAAATTAAATTAAAACATCTAACGATATTAAAAGATATTATTTTCTAGTTTTTGAATTATTTTTAAGCTTATATTATCCCTTTTCTTTATTTGTCTCTAAATGAATTTATATATATTATGTTAGCCTTAATCACTAAATTTATATTAAATCTTAACGTTTAATGAAACCATGAAGTCTTAAATAACTGCGTTTTACCGACTCGAAGATGACTCCACGGTCGTAAGGATCAAAAGGGATCACCAGAGCCATGCTCTAGCGGCAGGTGATCATAGGTAGGGTGGGCAACATGCGAGCACAACAACATCTATGTCTCCGCGAACAAATTAAATTCCTCACTGTCCTTCTATCTTTTCTCTAAACTTCTGCCTTTCCTCTAACTTCTCTCCTTCAATGAATTTTTGTTTATCATTTCTTCCGGTTTAGTTCTAGCTTTTATTTTTGTCGCAGCACGCTCAATTTATTGTCTTATTAGTAATAATGTGTAGTACGTGTCCGAGATCTGAGTAAGCAAGACCACCACCCCCAAAGCCGACGAGCTAGTGCCGGAAACTGACAGCGTGCCCCAGCAGCTCAGATCCTCCCAAAGCAGACGAATTTCAACGTTACACACTACATTTGGCAAGTGACATCATTTCGAATTTCATGTACGTCGACGACGTGCTCGCTGGTGCTCACACTCAGCAGTCCGCAGTTTTAGCCGTTAAAGAGCTTCGGTTGGCTCCCGAGAGTGCCGATTTTCCACTGTGGACCTCGAACGAAAAGAGACTTCTAGAAGCGATTCCAAAGGCACACTTAGTGAGTGCAGACTTCCTTGAACTGGAAAATGCTACATACGATAGTTTCTTTTTTACTCCAATGGAGATTCCCCTCCAAACGGCCTACACAATACGAGAGGTTTTATTTTAGATAACCAAGCTTTTCGATCCAGCAGGATGGTTATCGCCTTTCGTAATCCGAGCCAAGATTTTCATACAGGAAATTTGGCTGAGGGAGCTGAGCTGGCATCAGCCGCTCCCCATCGATCTCATAACAAAGTGGCAAGAGTTCCTAAAAGGGTATCCAACACTGAGGGAAATTCGTATTCCGAGATGGGTGCGTTTCCAGCCAGCAGCCAAATTGCAGTACCATGCGTTTTGCGATGCGTCAGAGGCCGCATATGGGGCTGCTATTTTCCTCCGAGTTGAAACGACTGACGGCTGTTCTAGCCATTTGCTGACGTCTAAAACGCGAGTCACTCCAGTCAGGTCCATCTCCATACCCCGTCTGGAATTGTGCGGAGCGGTGCTGCTCACAGAGCTAGCAGCAGCAGTAATTTCCGAAATGCCTCCAAATACTTATGAGATTTTTTACTGGACCGACTCTACCATAGTTCTTGCATGGACGACATTCGTTGCCAATAGGGTCGCGAAGATCGAACAGCGCACCAACAAAAGCAAATGGGGTCATGTACGATCCGAAGACAATCCAGCTGATCTGGCAAGCCGGGGCGTCTCACCCCAAGAGCGAATCATTGGGCCATCCGGAAACTGAGCTGGAGCAACGCCCCGTCAAATGTCATAGCGTCACATTGCCCCCAGTAGGGGATATCCTGGAGCGTTTTTCAACCTTCGACAGAGCTTTGCGGGTTATAGCTTACGTGATCCGGTTTGCGAAAAGATGCCAAAAGAAAGGTATAGCGCCATCGATCAAACTCACTGCAGCGGAATTGTCCGACGTGCAAGAGAGGTTAAATGTGATCACTCAAAAGAATGAGTTTTCCGTCGAATATCAGGCTTACTCAGGGCTGCAAGCTGCAAATTCCATCCACAAGCACTATTTCTAACCTAAACCCCTTTCTCGACGCAAACGGGGTCTTGAGGACAAGCGGCCGACTACAAGCATCTGAGATGCTCAGTTATAATGAGAAACATCCAATCATCATCCCAGCACGGTGTAGGTTTGCGAAGTTACAAGTCCGTTTTACCCATCGCATATCCTTGCATGGGGGGAATCAGTTAATGGTGCGACTGATTCGTTCCAGATTCTGGATCCCTAAGCTTTAGAGGCTGGTTAAAGAAACAATTCACTCCTGTCGAGTTTGTGTCATACACAAAAAGAACCTGCACAAGCAGTTGATAGGGAATCTCCCCCGTTCGAGATCCATTTTCTCCAGGCCTTTGACTCATACAGGCATGGATTCTGCGGGACCATTCGACATCAAGAGTTGTGTCGGTCGAGCCTGCAAAATCACCAAGGGGTACGTCTGCGTTTTTGTCTGTTTCAGTACCAAGGCCATCCATCTCGAAGCGACATCCGACTCGACGACAGAGAAATTTTTGGCGGCTTCCTTGCGTTTTTTCTCTCGGCGTGGTTGTCCACAACACGTCTATTCTGACAACGAGAAAACGTTTGTCGGAGCCTCCAAGTCCTTATCCAGAGACTTCTTGGATACAGCAAGAGCATTAGTTCTAGCCAAGCACAGTCTCCAGAACTTGACCTGCCATTTTAACCATCCTGGCGCACCTCATATGGGAGGGCTCTGGGAGGCTGGTGTGAAAAGCTTCAAATCTCAGTTCTACAAACACACAGCCGCAGGAAAGTACACCTTCGAAGAACTGGCTACCCTCCTTGCCAAAAATTTAGTCCTGTTTGAACTCCAGGCCTATTTCGCCAATGTCCGAAGACCCCACAGACCTTGTGGCTCTGAGTCCGGGGCATTTCCTAATCGGTGGACCACTTCTGGCGGTTTCGGAGCCTGAGATTGAAGAAACTCCAAGCTCCATAGTCAATCGGTGGCGGAAGTTGAAAGCCCTACATCAGCAGTTCTGTGTGCGGAGGAATACCTGAAGGAGCTCCACAAAAGGAACAAATGGAAATTTCCATCGCGAGATTTGCAGGCCGGAGACATGGTCGTAATAAAAGAGGAGAACTTGCCATCCAACGAATGGCGGCTTGGGCGTATCCAACTGGTCTGTCCTGGCGTAGACGGCAAGGTCAGAGTGGCAGACGTGCTCACAACACGGGGCGTCATCCGACGGCCAGTAGCGAAGATGATTCATCTTCCAATGGACGGCCCCATCGATCACAGTGACTCCTCAATACGTTAATCCTTCCAACTGACATCTTACTAGTCCTAAGTTGGTGTCATTCTACGTCATCATGTGTTTTTCGTCCATGTGTGTCGATCATCCCCATCCATAATACTTAATTTTTTTTTTTCATATTTATCCATCCATTATTCAGATCCGCATATACCATGGCTCCAACAACCCACCAAGTTGTCTGCCGCCTGTCCGGAAGCCAGGTTTACAGATGCCGAGTCTGCAGAGGAGTCCACGCGCTGAGGAGTTGCCAGCGGTTTTTTCAGCTGCCGGCTGTGAAGCGGCTCCGCGCAGTACTTATCAAAAAGTACTGTGCTAACTGTCTGGCGCACGACCATTCCGGTCGGTCATGTCGCAGTAAAGCGAGGTGCCACATCTGCAAAGAGGCCCACCACACCCCTCTGCACATCCACGCGGAGCATCCGCGGCTCCTCGGCCTCAGCGTCGGCCACAGCGGCGCCAACAAGCGTCCCCAACGAGATCCCGACGCTCATCCTCGCCGATGGATGTATCGCCATCCCGCAGCGCTTCTACTGGGCCGTCGTGCGCGTCTATCCTGGCTCGCACGAGTGTCAGCATCCTTCTGCGACTGCGGCCGTTCTAATCGGATCCGACCAGAAGCGGTTTGATGTCCGAGTCCTGGTGGATCCGTGCTGTCCTGTGAGTCGCATCCATATATCCTTGGTAAAGGCACTCAATTTGGCCATCACGGGCATTGGCGACCAACGGGTGTGCGCCACCGAGATTCGCTCCAAGGCGTCCAAGATGAGCAAGCAGCTGCTAATGCTGGTGGACGAGCAGATGCAGACCCGAACGCCGTTGCAGCCGCTGGAACCTAAGGTGCAGGACGCGTTCCAGAATGTGACGTTGGCGGATGACCGGTGGTTCCACCCATCTCTAGTGTCGGCTGTACTTGGGGCAGATGTATACCCTGACCTGATGCTACCGGGTATCGTCCCGGGTCAGGACGGCCTGCCGATGGCACAGAACTCGACGCTCGGATGGATCCTTTTGGGACGGTGCTCACTCTCATAACTCCGCAAGTCTTCCTTATGTAAAACCACTCTCAAAATAAAACCCGAAGCGAGACGACGCTATTTTGATTTTCCACCCCAACAAACCCTATCTTTTGCCATCATTTTCTTTGGGAATTTTGGGATCGCTTATTACCAGGCCCCGACGACACCAGACATAAACATTTAAACCCTTTCTTTTTTCATCAGCAGATTTCCTACCTACTTGGGGCTCCAAACAGGGATCAAGGGGCTGAGACGGGTCACTGACAAAACTACAGATTCATACCCCTACACAGATTATGCCCCACGCAGCAGAATTTATCAGTAGTTTTAAATTTTAGGTTAAATTGTTAGTTTGCTTGGGCTCAGGTCCGATTTGTTTACATTGTTTTATTTAATATTTGTTTACGTTTACGTTTCAGAGTTTTACTCAGCTTTCTCGCTTCTTGTTCAATTATTTTAACTCTATTTTTCTTATTATAGTGCCTTTTTCTTCGTTTTAAATTGTTTAAGTGCTTGTATTGTTTCTTTTGCCTATTATGACATTTGTGCGTTTTTAGCCAACATTTTAGCCAATAAAAAAAATTAAATAAATAACTCACACATAGACAATTAAATATGTTTCAATAAATTAGCACTGGCACTCGGGGCAATAAATAACAATTAAATAGATATATAAATAAATAAATATATGAATAAATAGTGTAATAAATAAATAAATAATTGGTTTGGTTCAAAGTTCCCTCCTGGTGTTTTCCTGCTTTCCCTTTTCACTGGATGAGGTCCTCCACTTGGCTGCATCCACTCCCGAGATTTCGACGTCTTTTTGTTTTTGTAATTTATGTTTTTTATTTCACTCCGAATCACCCGGCGGAACACGCAGCAATAAGGAGCCCGACGTTTCGCTACCGTCTATGGTTTTCTTTACCACATTATGAACATGGCGGTCGCCTTTGCCCTATATATGGGCTCGGTTCCGCCTGTCCCTCTTCCCAATTACCCATTCAAGGCCGGTGTTCTCCCTTGCCTTGGTGTGTGGATGCACCTCTCTGGCGATCTCCTTTCTATCCGCACTTCCCCTTTTCTTGGGTATGGACAGATGGGGGCGCTCGACATGGATTCCACATTCCCCTTCTCCTGGACCTGCCAACCTCGCTTCTCGGGTATTCCTTCCCCCTGCGGCCCTGCCAACCCTTCTCGGTGCGCATTCCAGGCGATATTTGTTTCTTCTGCGGCTATCGATTACCGTCAGAAGCAACATATGTAAGCATTTTAAATGAATAAATAAAATCAAAGCAAAAAATAATAAAATCGTTCATAAATATACACAAAAGATTTTATTTTTAGACTTAAAAAACACAACATTTTGGATGAAAAGTATTTTCGAATTAAATCAATTTATTTTTTCAAATTAGTTAGAACTCACTGAAAATCGATTTATTTCCAGCTCTAGAATACAGGCTATGGCGTGCCGAGGATAGCATTCCTTTTTTTTTCAATTACGCGATACTTCAATGTACATATGTATTAGTATATTTATAAAACATAATTATATATAATTAATATAAAATGTTAATAGGGTCAAAAGAGTCAAAGAGATTAATAAGGTTTTTCAACAGAGATCCACCGGCCATAAGGTTTTGCCGTTCCGAAATGTATCATCTTATTCTCCAACCAGTGTACATCCAAATCTAACCAACTTCCTTTGCTGTTAGTTAAACGATAATTTTTCAGTGAAATGTTGAATTCTTTTTCTTCTCGATACCCTTCACTACGAAAATGTAAACAACAATTGGAATATGTTGGAATAAGGAAGGCGCCAAGCTTACAGGTATGCCCAAGACACAAGACTATTTACAAATTATAAAATTTATCGGATAGAGGCAGGGGATGTAACATAGTTCTGTGGGAATCGGAGTTCCACATCTACCGAAAATAAAAACTGTTTCACACGGATGGACTGTGTGGGAAGATAGTATAAAGTGCATGCATTCTGGAGGTGCAGGTAACAGAAATAGAAACATCGATACAATTTTCCAAAACATCAATTTATATTTTTGTTATCATTTTTCACATAAGAGTTTAAAGACTATAAAAGCTTTGTAATATGTCACATTTTTTATTACATTAATTATAATGTTTAATTTGTCTTTTTCCCATTAGAGGGCATGCAATCCGTGGTGCAGACCATGCTGCAGTTAAAAATAAAGAAAACAAGAGAGAACAAATTGTCTCGGATCGCCGTACCCGTTTAAAGGCAGACTTAGTTAACAAATTGATGTTTTCATCTATGTTTAAAAAATTTAATGTTTTATCGATATATCGATAGATTCCGAAAAACATCAATGTGTTCATACATCGATGTTTATGGACCTCTAGTGAATTTATGACTGCGGAGAACACTGATTTCATGAGTAAAAACATATATATCATCTTTTTACATCTTTATATTGTCTTCCAACACAGTTCATCCGTGTGCAACAGTTACATTTATTACATTTATTTAGTTGGCACTACGTTAAAATGAAATATAACGAGGAATTGGAGGAATTTTGGGGCACACAAAATATATTCAAAATAATGTAGAAATAGGCGTTTTATATTAAAAAATAGCAATTCGAGATATTATGGGGAAAGAATATACCGGAGAACACCGACAAGTTTCTTTGGCATACCTTTTAACATGGCGCCTTCCTTAATCCTGGCCAATGTACAATAGATGGAGATCAAAATGAGATATTTCGGAACGTCAAAACCTTATGGACGGTTAGTTCAACGGATGGAAAGTAGATCTCTGTAGTATGTCTCTTTTACGCTACTTTGTTTGCCAATCGTGAAAATCTTGCGTAATGACCAGTGATCATACACGTTAAGCTGGGATATCGTAGAAAATCCATCAGTGATCAAGTTCTTCTGCTAAACGAAGTCATATCAACAAACTTCAATACTACCATCTCATCTTTCCTCCGAAAATAACTATGATGTGAATTAGCTATTAAAGCATTTTACCATCAAGTGAAGCACACCGATGTATCGCTATGTTTAACCATCAACCATATTCAAAGTACAATCGATGGTTTTGCAGTTCTATGTCGATAATATTAAAATGTTGTAAATAATATTTGAGAATGCTACAGCAAATCAAGATACTGGTTTTAAGCATCATCACATTGTGCCGACGTGCCCTGTGTTGCTTCTCTAGACACCGCAAGATGAGCCATGGGGGCTCTTTTAATGCCAGCGACCAGTTGCAAGCGGTGAATGTTGTCATTGAACAAGGAGACTTAACGACTGCCCATTCGGTAGGACGAGCGGAGGCCAGATTACTAGTGGGTCAGCGAGAGCGCGACTGGAACTCATGGGACGATAGTCCGCGCACCGTGGAGGAGCACATTGAGCAGTACCGCCAACGGATGGCCCATCCACCAACGCCACCAAAAGAGGAACCAGAACCTGACTTCTTCAGTGTGAGTTTATAGTTTCACACTTGTGTATTGACCCTAGCTATCCTTATTTAAACACTTTATTTATGCCAAAAGCGCCTCCTTAGCGATGCTTTCCCCGACGTCTTCGTCGATATATTTGATTACATGGGCGCTCTTAGCCGCAGCTCTAAGGATGATATAAAAAAGTGGTAAATGTGACAGATGTATATCCGATGATGGTTGTAAATAAGGGGTATTATACGTTTAGTAAAAAGTTTGCAACGCAGTAAAGGAGGCATTTCCGGCCCAAAAAAGTATATATATATAGATATATATATACCATAGGAACGGTCGGGAAATTGTTAGAATAAACAATTATAACTGCCAGTTTTCAACATATTTTCCTCTACTTTGAGGTACAAAAAGCATTCTATATTATTTTGGAATTTCGTTTTTTTTTTTAATAAAAATCTGACGACTATCATATATCTGCCATAGAAACGATCGGTAAAAGTGAAGGAATATTATGTATTAATTTACATGTAAAAATGTAAAAAACATGTAAAACTGTAAATATAATATAAATATGAAAGTAATACTTGTTTTGAAAGACTATCAAGCCTGTTTCCACTTCCGTAAAACTTACCTAAATCGGATTTCCTAGACCTGTTATAGTTTACACTTCCGAAAAATTCCCATGGATTCGTAGCTCCCTCTGTTAACTTCCAACTGTCATTTGGCTGGCGGATTCAGATCCAGAAGACCAGAAATTAACTATTTTAAAATACAATTCGTTTTTAAAAATTACAAATGTTAATTGTATTTTATTTTCTGATGTTTAAGGAACATTTTTGCATAATTGAATTAGCTAGACAAGAATTATAAATAAATCTTTTGTGCTTTCACCTCGGAATTGTTTCGGTTCCCAACCCTGCGCAATATTGCAAATCCGTCGCCCTTGTTCTAGATTTCGAACGGAAAAGTCGACATTAGAGACATTATAAAGTTTGTCAGCGTAGCGAATAAAGAAGGAATTTAATTTTGAAGAGTCGCGTTTTTGTTTGTTTTGAAATTATCAATATTTTTAAATTAGAGTATTAAAATTATAGATTTTATTTTGAGGAAGAAAAATTAAAGTAAGACTTGAACATTCTCCTGTCGTTAAAAGGACGAAGAGCTTCAAGATGTATTCTGAATTAATTGCGGTGTCCCCTTGAAGATCGGATGCCGGATTACTTTTTTGGCTGTCCGTTTATCGCCCACTCAAACCCTTTTGTCTTCTCCGACGATCGATTTGCCGATGCGTCCAATTGGCCAATGTTGAGGTGGACTGTTGTCATCGTGAATGAAAAAAACTTGACCTGTTTTCATATTTGCCGTTGGGGCTAGCCATTTTGAGCGCAACCGCAGCGTATTCAAATAGTCGCGAAGCCACAAATTCCATAGACGCTGCTTCGTGAAAGATATAAGAGACAAGGTCTACTGCACTACTCTTTTTTGATTTTTCCCGTTACTCTATTGGCAATGAAGCTCTCGTTGTGGTGACGAGATAACAATTCTTGGTATGTCGATTTTGTTGATATTGTGAAGATCCAATTCGATTCGTTTTGAGGTGAGATGGTAAAGATGGACATCCCATCTGATTTCTTGCAACTAGAGTTGTTGAGCGAAATTCTGGCAGCAAACGACAACTGTACTGAGCACACCCAACAGATCGTAAAAACGACCCAGTTTGGACATTATTCGCCATTTGGTAACTTCTCCGCCTGATTCCAAAACCTAATGGAAGCAGAAAACGTCGGAAAGCGGCTTCCAGGACAAGCCAAGTACTTTCGTCATGTGCTCACCATCTGGCTTAATGTGAAACTCAATGTCTCAATTGTATGAGTTGAGTGACATTTAGCGAGCTCCAATCCTGCCCTCGAAAGGCTATAAGTGACTGTAGTTCATCGATGGTTATCTTCGGGACGGACGGCTGCCCCAAGGGGGTACTGGTATGGGCATCGTTGAGCAATGAATTGATGACTTTTTATAGCCAAGTACGGTGCGCATGCCATTTCATAGGTCAAGGTATTGAGCTGATATATTTCTAGTGGCTGTTCTGGTAATGATCAGTTGACACTTGCCATCCATTGGATGTACCAAAAACTGTATCTGTGCAAGCGAAACGAAAGAAGTGGGGTCCACCCGTTTCAAAACCTTTATGTGATGAAGCGATAACTATTCACCCATAAAGTGGCAGTACACTTTCTTTAGCTGGACTTTAAAGAGTTGTGCAAAAATGGTAGATTGGGGCCGAGTGCAATTTGTCCGACTTCCAAAAGATCGAAAAACTCCTGGGAGCTGATAAGAATGTCGGTCCTGTTTGATGTATAAAAGAATAGATCCGCCAATAATGGATTCAATTACAAACGTAATCAAGTGCCTATTCTCCTTGTCCAGTTCTTGAGAACTTCATCTTCGCACGTACATTAGCTATGTCACAATATTCGTATTGTTGCTGAATTTAAGTAGGCTTGAGCCTTTTGGCCAATTCCTCGGCTAGAATGGCGTATTTCTGATCCCGAATCCAGCAGCGCCCGTTCCTTTTGATAGACGCCGAATTTGTCCTTGATAAGAACGACAGCTGTCGAAATAATTGCTCCCTTGAACTGGCGAGCAAGTTTTCGTACTTCTCGAGTTGTGGTAAGATGCCCATGCGACTGTCCTTCATCGGCGGCGGTGTGCTGACCTGCTGAGAAGGTTGTGTGACTCGGTGCAAACATGTGTGGTGCGATCCAAGTTTGTATACCCTTGCAGATTTCAATTGTATTATTTATAATCTAACCCTATCTATTTTAAACTGAATTACTTTTAACTCAGTTTTATTTTTACAGTTTTACATTTGTTTACATTTTTACATGTAAAGTAAAATGTAATTTCTCTCCACATTTACCGATTGTTTGTATGGCAGCTATACGATATATTCGTCCGATTCTTATGAAATTTACAACAAAGTTCTGAAAAAATATGAAATACTTGTATCTCAAAGTAGAACAAATTATGTTGAAAATTGACAAAGCTATAATTTTTTTTTGAAAATTTCACAACCGACGGACAGACAGACAGACAGACGGACGTGGCTAGATCGTCTCGGCTGTTAATGCTGATCAAGAATATATATACTTTATAGGGTCGGAGATGACTCCTTCACTGCGTTGCAAACTTCTGACTGAAATTATAATACCCTGCAACGGTATAAAAAGACAAAGAAATTTTTTTAAGGTCAGCCAAAAATTATGTTTTAAGGTCAGCCAAAAATTATGTTTTATAAATTAAAAATTTTTTTTTGCATTCGAAATATTTTTTTTTAAGCAAATATATAAAAATAAAGATAAAAAATTAAATAAAAAATATTTTTAAAAAATTGTCTTCATCATATGTAAATTTTACAACAATTACCTGCTAGTTGCCGTTTATTTAAATTATTTGAATATCTTATTTGGTTCAAAAGTTATGATTTTTGCAACATAAAATGAGAAAAGGCGCTACTGTGCGCAGGAAAGGAGGCATTTCCGACCATATAAAGTGTGTATAGTTTTGATCATCATCAACAGCCGAGTCGATCTAGCCATGTCCGTCTGTCCGTTTTTACGCTAACTAATCCATCAGTTTTAAAGCTATCTAAATGATACTTTGTAGATAGTCTTCTATATACTTTCACTCGTACATAAGTCGGAACGGGCCAGATCGGACGACTATATCATATAGCTGCCATACAAACGAACGGTAAATGTGGAAGAGTCCCTTTGGCCTCCATCATGACAGAAATGACAAATATTGCAAGGCAGTCCTTTGCACTTAAGTGCATTTGCCATAAAGAATTTAAAATTTTTACGATAAGTGTTCGGAGATATTAACAGTTCAATCTCGGTGTATCCAGACTTTTGTGAATGCACCTATTTTAGAAATTTTGTTATAAAATTACTAACAAATTAAATATTTGACTTAATTCACATCAAAAAACTATCTTGGTATGAATAAAACTCTCTGAGAAATTCAACGTCAAATCCAGAAATGTGTTTTTTGCCCAGGTGTATCCAGAGATATGTGAGAAGTGTTCGTCCGAACACTTTGAATAGTAGGTGACGGCAGATATTAGTTTTTTATTACTATTATTTATAATAGATTTATAAGTATTAAAGTTGCAAAATGTTAACAAATTCAAACAATAAACTGTACTGTAGCGTTTGCGATGTACTATTCAAAATCAGAAGTAAACTTGTAAAAAAAAGAAAAGCATTTCCAGACATTTCGATTGTCATTGTCACGTTCGTACGGTGAAATGTGAAAAAAATATATAAGATTAATTTTTTATTGACATTTTTGTGAACATGATCATTGCATTTTACTATGTACTATTTATGTTTTAAAAAGTCAATCTTTTAGGACTTGTCGTTTTTCTAACAAGAAAGGAAGCTAACATTTGTTTGTATACCCTTGCAGATTTCAATTGCATTAATTATAATCTAACCCTATTTTATTTAAAACGAATTTCTTTCATATTCATATTCAGGCCTGTTCTAGTTTCCACTTCCCCAAAATTTATTCGGATTCGGATTTCCCAGACGTGTTCTAGTTTCCATTTCCGAAAAATCCCCACTGATTCGTAT
>VNJS01001704.1:0-15201 GCA_008042575.1 Drosophila watanabei | reverse complement strand
TGATTAATACTAGAGAATTACAAACATGATAAATGATTAATGTAAATAAAGGCATAAGGATTGGCCTGCTCAGCCTAGGCTGGGAGTTGGTTGTTAACTTGTATATACATATGTGTACAAGTGTACAGGCACAATTTGAGCGTTGGCGCAAGTGTAACAGCACTTCTTTCCGTTTTTCTATTTCCTTTGAAATAGGTACTGGTCGTACAGCAACCGGAATTTAATCGGTTGACACTGTACACCTTTTATTTTACTCACACTTTTCTTTGCAGTCCAACCTCAGTGTACACACTATGTATGTATATACATATGTGTACAAGTGTACAGGCACAATTTGAGCGTTGGCGCAAGTGTAACGGCACTTCCTTCCGTTTTCCTCCTTGTGTTCACATTTCTTAGCCCTCGAGGCGGCGCTTTTCGTTCACTTTGCACGCGTGATTTTGGGACTCCTGTGGTCAATGTTTGGTTTTCAACCTCCAATGCACCACACACACATATATTGTTAATGTTTGTTTTTTTTTACTCGTCGCCAGTGTAATAACGCCGCAAATCGATGATAAAATAAAACAACAATTTATTTATTTGCTTTCGCACAATAGCTCTTTACGAGTGTTCTCGTTTTTATTCCGACTTGCTCGACGTTTCTAAGTGAACTCCGTTAGTCATTCTCTGTCTACAAGTCTACACATTATGGGAGAGTGTGTCGCTGTCAATTTCGTCTGTACTCTCCACTCGGACAGGTCTCCACAGTATGTATGCTGTGTATTCTTATGTTATGTATGGCCATATGTGAAATGTAAAAAGAACTCATTTGGTTATGAAATAAAAGGTTTTAATTTATTCTTGTGTACAAGTTGTTTTTTTTGTTTTTATTGTTATAGTTATGTTATCTCCATCTCATGTTTGTTCTACCTTATAAGGACCTGTATATTTAAAGTCTACCTTATGACCTGTTTCATTTTTCAATAAAACCTGATCTCCTATTTTTAAATCAAAATCTAAAGTATTTTTGTCGTAAATAATTTGTTGTTTTACTTTATGGGAGTTTAACATTAATCTAGCTCTCTTAAAAGCTTGTTCTAATCTAAATTTGGACTCTTTACAGTAATCTTCTATATTATATATAGGTTCTATTCTATCTATGCTATTGAAATGTTTTGGCAAACTTGAAGTTTTACCAAAAACTAGTTCATATGGACAATAGTCATGTGGCATAAGCGAAGTATTGTAGCCATACACCCCAATCTGTTTTGTCAACTGAGATATAATAAACTCGTTGAGTGTTCTATGGCTTCGCTCCACGGTACCTACAATCTGGTGGTGGTGTGCAGTTGAAGTTATGTTTATACCCTTGCAGGGTATTATAATTTCAGTCAGAGGTTTGCAACGCAGTGAAGGAGTCTTCTCCGACCCTATAAAGTATATATATTCTTGATCAGCATCAACAGCCGAGTCGATCTAGCCATGTCCGTCTGTCCGTCTGTTCTTCTGTCCGTCTGTCTGTCTGTCCGTCCGTTTCTACGCAAACTAGTCTCTCAGTTTTAAAGCTATCTGAATAAAACTTTGCAGATAGTCTTCTATTTACTCTCACTCGTACATATGTCGGAACGGGCCAGATCGGATGACTATATCATATAGCTGCCATACAAACGATCCGTAAACTTGTAGAAAAAAAAATATAACTTCACTGTTTTTTAACATAATTTGATCAACTCTCGGGTTTGAGCATAATATATTGCTTCAGTTTTTTGGATTTAATTTTATAAAAAGCTGACTACTATATCATATAGCTGCCATAGAAACGGTCGGGAAATTTTTAGAAAAAAATTATAGCTTTGTCAGTTTTCAACATAATTTCTTTTACTTTTAGTTACTAGTATTTCATAATTTTTCAGAATTTTGTTGTTAATTTCATAAGAATCAAACGACTATATCATATAGCTGTCATACAAATGTAAATGTAGAGAAAAAATATATTTTACTTTACATGTAAAATGTAAAAAAAAGTAACAAAAATGTAAAACTGTAAGAATTGTATGAATATGAAAGTAGTTCATATTATATTATATTGGGATAGATTATAATTCATACAACTGGAATCAACTTCTTGCATAAATCTTCAATTGTCGAATTTTTATATTCCGTTCCCATGTCCGTAATGAACGTCTTCATTGGACCGTACTTGAAATTAAAATTTTCGAATATAGCTTTTGCTACTGTGTTTGCACTTTTATTTGGTATTGGTATTGCTACCAAATACTTGGTCAAATCGCATTTGAGTGTTGCTGCGTTTTCGTTTCCATTGTTCGATTTGGTAGTGGACCAATTACCCTGTCGAAAGCTCTTTGTGGAGTTTCGGTTATAGTTAAGGGGGTCTTTGTATGTATAGTCGTTTTAGCCTTTTGGCATTTTGGACATTCTCTTATGTACTCCTTTATGTCTTTAGACAAATTTTTTCAGTAGTAGTGTCTCTGGACCTTGGCCAAGGTTTTTGTAATGCCAGTATGACCTTCTATTGGATCATCATGGAATGTATACTATATTTCTTCTTTTTCTTTTTATTATTTATTACGGTCACTGGGTTGAGTAGCGCCACTCTTAATGATTTTAATATTCCATTGCCCATTATTTTAAAAGTATCCATTGAAACAAGTTCAAAGATATTTTTCCACGGTGCCACTTTAAGTTGGCTGATTTTGTTAATACCGGCCTGTTTTTCAAGCCTTTGAAAGAATTGACCTAAGTCAATGGTTCCATTAGTATACAAATCGCTAACATCATATCTTGCTGTAATTTTCTTTCCGTGTTTGAATAAACACATTTTATTATTTACATGCAAGGTCACTACTGTACGTACTTCATCATTATTAATGACTTGGTAAACTTTGGGCTTTGAAGCTTCTTCTTTAGATTGCCTAGGCAATTCTATTTGTTCTTTTCCTGCGCAGGATTTTTGTCTACTTTGATATCTTGTAGTGACTTTATTTATACATCCAGTAATATTTTGTAGTTCTTTGATGGTTTTTCTTGATAACGCATCAGCTACGAAACTATCTTTAAATGTTGCATCTCGTGCGACACATACGATCCGAAATTTCTGCTAACAATGCAATGCAATCTGGGTTTATATTTTATGTCGAACTCCGTCTTAATATATTTGGTAATTTCATGCTGAATGTTGTACTTATCGAGGGCCTGCGTCGCGCTGTTAATGGCGCTCTTCTGCATCTCCTCCTTCATGTCGGTAATTTGAATCTCGGCCTTGCTCTCAGACATTTTTGCTTATCTGTGTCTAAATTGTATCTATTTATGTATTTACGCTCTATTTTTTGTTTTTTGATTATTATTATTTAATTTTATTTTTAAGAATATTTAATTTTTTTTAAATTTTTCTTTTACATTTTAGTTCTCTTTATTTATTTTCGTATAGATATACATATTTGCAAAAAAAAAAAAACAAAATTATAGCTCTCTTTGATATACACCTATTGTGGAACATATTAGGTTTATACAAAATATATGCGCTCATTATGAGAACAATGATTGACAACAAGATGTTTGTTAAATCGTTATTAATTTCTTTAGATTAAATTTTATTTATAACATTTGCAGTGGAATCCACTTGTTTAACATCTAATATACCCATTTTGGGTGTTCTTTCATTAGTTAATTTATTTATATTTACGTTGAATTTATAGTTTAATTTCTTATTAATTTGCCATTCTGTTTGGCTCATACGTTAATAAATTTGCTCCTCATAGGAAGTTTCTGTCTTATTCAATATATCTTAAAAACTAAGGAAGTCTATATATATATTATAAAAATACATAGCTATGCTCACTTAGGCTGGAGCATGGAGGTATATCAACATACATGAAGTCCGCTCGTGTTGCATTTATGCTGATACTTGAATTTTCTGTGTGCGGGCCAATGTATGGTGATCGGTTCATATTCCGGCCACTAAGGTTTATGACCGGGACTTTAAATTATATAAGCACTGCAACAAAGTGTTACAGTGTGTACCCTTTAAGTACTCTTGGTACAGTGGATATTTAATATATGTGCATACTACATTCGCCGCAAGAAAACCTGGGGTGTTGGGAAAAGAAACCATAAAGTAAATGTTCGGTTGCTTAAAATTAGGTACAAACTCTAACCTAAATCCGGGAATCCTTTGGAACGAGACGGTATAGCACTAGATGCGGCAAACGTCAGTTAGTAGGCGACCGGATCAATGGTGGCGGAACAAGGAACCGGTAAAGGGTCAGCAGATAGGCTTCTGCCGATTGCGGCGCGAATGCGGACGAGGAAGTGGTTGGCAACCGGGTGGCCCATGAGAACATAAGGTTCACCATGCGATGCACCCGGAACAGCCAAAGAACCCGTAAACGCTTATGCGGCGTAGTCGGGCAAGAAGCGCAGCACAAACGTGAATACCCTCGATGCCCTGTCTTCCAGATAGAGGATCTGATGGAGTTCACGAAAAGAGACGTCGATGACAGACGAGATAGGACGCAGAAAAGAAGGTGTCAGATTGGCTCCGGTTAGGCTTTCCATCTTCCCCCCCCCCCTAGTTGTTGTCCAGATTGAAGTTTTGTAGGTGTCTAAAAAGAAGAGATAAAGCGTGTTAAGTGTTAGGTGTATAGAGTAGCATTTAGGTTCATATGTAGAATAGGTTCATGGTTAGTGAGTACAATTTGCGGTCCAAAGCTGGGAAAATGAACACGAGAACTCCATAAAAAAAGGACTCACCGCCGAGATCGCCAGATTCGTATATGCCCTGCGGGTATATAATGTGGAGCAGCTGCGCGAGGAGTGCCTGGAGGTGGAGGACGCCTTTATGAGGGGGGAGATCCGACCCGCGTATCGGGGCCCGCACAAATTACAGCCAGCCGGACGGCAGGTGGAGGAGATGGCCGTCGACGAATATGAGGATAAAGCGGAAGCAGAAAAGCCAATCGTGGAAGAGGTTTCTCGGCACAGAATGATTTGCTGGAACTGTGGCCAGACAGACCACGGATTCCGCGACTGCCCGTCGCCAGAGCGAAAAATCTTCTGTTTCCGCTGCGGAAAGCCAGAAGTTGTCACTCCGAGCTGTCCAGTTTGCGTGAGAAACGGAAGGACGAGCGTCGGAAAGGCGGGACACCCGCGCTCGAGAGACAGACCCAACCGCAACTATACACAGCAACATAACCAGGAATGCACTTACCTATACAGGAAGAGAATAAGGTAGCCGTTAAGAAAAGTAGTCGTAGGACAACAATATTAAGATATTTACCAGCAGAGGAACGGATGCAGAGATACCTCGAGGCTCGGAACCGGCAGTCACCAGCTGGATGGGATGCGGAGCGTCAGCCGGAGGCTCTTGAAGACCAGATCCCGCTTTCGGCAAAGGCACCAGACCAGACGAGCCGTGGTGGACGCCGTACGCCGGGGGATGGGTGACGACCCGAGAGTATTCGCGGAGGTTCTCATCCGGGGAAAGCCAGTTTCCGTGTTGCTCGACACCGGCGCATCCGTAAACGTCCTCGGAAAAGGGAGCCGCGAGTTGGGGGAGGATATCGGCGTGAGGATAGAGAAATATCTGTCCATAGTGAAGACTGCTGGGGGAGAAGATCGGTCAATCATCGGACGAGTGCATGTGCCTTTGCAGTTCAAGGGAGTGCAGAAGGTGCTCACCTTCTACGTGTGTCCGTACCTGGAGCAGGCCATGTACCTCGGGATCGACTTCTGGAGGAGATTCGCGATGGCGTCGGCCATCCTCGGAGAGATGCCAGCACCGAACCCAAAGCCAAGCGTTGCGGAAATCTGGGACGCAAACAATCCGTGGCTTGATGGGAAGGCTTTTAGGGATTCGTGGTCGAGGAGTGGGACCTGCAAGAGGAAGATAAGTCGAGATTACTGGGACTGGGAAGGACAGAGGTGGAGAAGCACCAAATCCAGCTCGTGGAAGGCGCCAAACCCTTCAAGGACCGGCATTACCCTTTGTCGTCGGCTATGCAGGAGATCGTGTGGGCGAAGGTGGAAAAGATGCTGGAGCTCGGCGTGATGCAAAGGCCGGACAAGAATCGTTTCTGCTTGGACGCGCGGAAACTTAACCAGCTTACCGTAAGGGACTCTTATCCACTAACATGCATCGAAGGAATCCTGTCCAGGATCGAGCAGACCCACTCTAGCGTCGACCTGAAGTTCGCCTTTTGGCAGGTGGAGCTGGACCCCGAGAGCCGCCCTTACACGGCATTGACGGTAGCGGGAAGGCCGCTATAACAGTTCGCGATGATGCCGTTCGGGCTATGCAACTCGGCGCAGAGGCTCTGCCAGCTGATGGACCAGGAGATCCCCGCGCAGTTGAGGTCGAACGTGTTTGTTTACTTGGACGACTGGCGTGAACATTTGCACCTCCGTACCTCACGTGCGTCTGTTCTCCCGGTCGATCGTAGGTGTGTGGAAGTGGAGACATCGTATGGTTGATCTGGATGAAAAGTATGGGATAGAGTGGCAAGCATTGCGCGGAGCCTCTTTTCAGCAGTGAGCTGGAGGAACTGTTGGCATTTTTGAAGTTGGTGGATTCCGCTGTAGACTCGACAACGCACTGTAGCGCCTGTAGAACAAAAGCCATTGCAAACATATAAAAAGTCGATGTCGCAAAAACGATTTTATCCATAATTAATCGACAGAGAATTTCCCAAGGATTAAGAATCTACAATAAAATTATTTAAGGATTTTTTTGTAGATGATATGAGCATTTAAAGTTGAAAAATATTTTGGCATCATAGGAGAAAAAAATTGAAAATTGGTCGACTTTCAGGCAGCATTACTCAAAATGTAGATATCCTTCGTAATTAATTTTTTAACGATAGATACATTCATTACCTATAAAATAAGCTGAAAAAAACGACACTTGGGCTTGGGCTGCACACTTTTTTCTGGCTAAAGTAGTCTATATCATCTAAAGCCAATGAAAGCCACCGAGTACACTATAACTACAACTTTTGTGGAAATTTTTTGGACCAAAATCAACTTTCATCGGCTGCGTCACGCTGCGTCTGCGGAAATGCAACGGCATAAACCAAAGCAACTTAGGGATAAAATATACAAAAATTCCAAAAAATCTGGTCTTACTTAAGCGCAAAAACGCTTATTAGGGTTAAAATTTTGAATTTGTTCATGTTTTTTTTTTTTGTATTGAATGAAAAATCTTTCCTTTACATTGGTTTTTTAATAATACTAATACGAAAAAGACAAATAAATTTTTTTTAAGGGTCAGCCAAAAATTATTTTATAAAAAATTAAAATATATTTTTTTTTTCATTCAAAACATTTTTATTTAAGCAAAAACATAAAAATAAAGATAAAAAATTAAATACAAATTATTTTTAAAAAATTGTCTTCATAGAAAAAAATATATTTTTCCACTTTGATACCCAATAAAAAGGCGAATGGGTGGGCATGGAACATTATCCAATACATATGTAAGTTTTACAACAATTACCTACCAGTCGCCGTTTAAATTATTTGAATATCTTATTTGGTCCAAAAGTTATGATTTTTGCAACCTAAAATGAGAAAAGGCGCTACTGTGCAACGGTAGGACTGACTACCTCGGGTACGTCTGCTACAAAAGCGGCCGCACTGCGTTTGGGACGGAATTCGTCCAACGGACCGTTAGAAGCGAAGGAAATACGTGTAGAAAACACAGACACCTCTCTTGTAGCTGTAGTAGACACTGGACCCGTGAGTAAACATCCAAAAATCGTCTCTTGTGCCCGAAGATAGCCAAAAATGTTGCTCTTGAAGCCACACAAAAGCACAGACGGTAGCATATCAGCTCCTATCAGGGCGTCGATTTCGGGGCTCCCAAAAAACCTTGGATCCGCTAATGGGAAATCAGGAAGCTTTCTTAGAAGGTCCCGCGAAATTTGACATGTGCAGTCGTTTCTAACTACCCCGGATCTGGAGGAAGTGCGAATGGAAAAATTGCAGAGTTTCTTGCACTGTGCAGCAACTTTCTCATTGAAACCGGAAACTTGGGTCTGAACTGGCTTAAACGGAAGGTTAATTTGCTGAAAGAGCCGCTCAGTAATAAACATTGCTTCGGAACCTGAATCGATCAGAGCCCGGGCCTGGAAGTTCCGACCCAGATGACATATATTGACCAGGGCCGTGTCCAGAAGAACCGCTTTTGATCCCGACGCAAAACATACTTGGTCATTTTAATAGTCATCGGAAGCTGCAGCGTTTCTCGCAGTGGGCGTGGGTTGGGTACTAGACGGTGCGGAGAGCCTTTAGCAATCGGATTGTCGGGGTGCAGCAAAGTGTGATGCAGGCCACGGCAAGTGAAGCAGAGTTTGCGCTAGTACAGCTCTGCTGCTGGTGGCCTCGGTCAAAGCAATTTAGGCAGAGCTGCATCTTCTGACGAAGTCCGACCGATCATTGACATTCATTACCAGGAATCGCGGACATGTACGCACGGTGTGATTTTTCCTGCTCGCATCCTCGGGTTACCGGAGCCACCCTGGCTGGGTTTGGCATTCACTGATCGTGGCGGAAAGTGCACAGAGCCGCTCGGCCTTACGTCTTCGATGGCTTCCAACGTGCTATGACGATCCATCAGAAAAGTTTCTAACTCTTTCCAAGTGGGAATTTCTGATTAATTGTGGACCGACAGTTCTCACATGGACAGAGTGAGCTTTGAAAGCTTGGAGGAAATCATGTGTACAAGGAAACAATCAAAAGTTTCGACTTGAATAGAGGACATCTCGAAGGCTGTCAGGCAACTTTGGTGCCTTGCAGCTCTTTCAGAGCGGCTCCTGACTCTTGGGGGACAGCCGGAATGTTGAAGAGAATTTTCAACTAGCTATTGACGAACCGTTTATTTGTGAGCGGAGCCTTCGACACAATGGCGTGTGCAGCTTCTCCACCGGTGTGAGACGCGAATTATGAATATAAATCGCAGTAAAAATGTCACGGCTGTACGGGTTGGGAAGCGGCTTGGTCTATTATGCCCTGAAGCTGGACAACACACTTTGAATAAACGAAAAATAAATATAGAGAGAAAAGATGGGTTTAGTGAAATTCTTTTGGTTAAAATAAGCATGACCAAGGCCCAGTGCCGTCGGCAGTTTATTAGCGAAAGTAAAATGCAATAATAATGAATTTTGAAACAATATAGGGAGCAATCAGTCTGAATGAGTAGCTCCACAATCCCATCGTGTGTTTTGTAGGAGCGTTCTGTTACAAGATTTATGGCAAATTGTGTACACTAGTTTCATGTTCTGAAAAGGTTCTGAAAAATAAAAGAAAAGAATGCAATGTGGAAAAGATAGAGTGATAGTAAGATAGTGAGATAGTTCTACAATCTCATCGCGTGTTTTGTTCGTCAGTTACTATAAAACTGGTCTCACGTAAAGAAAGTATAGAAAAAAAAAAAATATATATATAGAAGTATAGACCAATGTATTTCATAAAAAAGAGTTCAATAGTATGAAAAAATTCTTGCAAATCCTATAGCTTGGTTTGTAAGGATGTTCAGCAACGATGTTATTCAAGAAAATTTCATTGATGGAAACCAGCCTTCAAAGAAATTCTCTTGAATAACATCGTTACTGGAGACCTTTAGAAACCAAATTTTGTTATATAAGGAATATAAAGAAAGTTTTGTAGGTATGGAATATCTTTGCTTGTTTTTTATATATGACGGAGAAGTTAAATTTTATTAGTAATATTACCCAATGGAGGGTTATGTCACATGAAAATCTAGAGAAATAAATTTTATCTTACAGGTAAATTCCACAAGAGTATAACTCCTGAGGGAACAGAGTCACTACTAGAGGCGGTAGTAGGAAACAGACCACAAGCTATCAAACACCCCAAGAAAATTCTCTGTCCTTAAGCCAGACCGTTACACCCTCACCTGCGACCATGGATTTTAAAGACAGCAACGAGTGCTGTTTGGAGTTGCTCCGCCTGCTGATCCGCCGTTCGGCGTTAGTTAATGGCTAAAGCTTAGTGCCTGCGTTTAGCTGCGAAAAGCCGAACTGGTCTCACGCGTTGTCGCCGATGTAGTCGTGTGAGTGCCGAGAAAGCAAAGCAAATAAAGAAAAAAAGTAGTTTAAAACAAAATGATAAAAAGAGTTTCTGTTAAGTGAAATATACACATTTGCTTTACGTTTAACGAGAAGCAATCGATTCTGGACTCCTCGAGGATCCTCAAGCGCTATGCTGCAACAGCATGCAGAACAATCAGACGCTCATCCGGCACATTGTAAGGGCATTTCCCTCAAATACGGATGCACAACGGAGCTTTTTTTTTAATGCTTTGCTTTTATTTATTGAATCATCTTCTTACGAGACTAACAATAAGTGTATCAAAGCTTATACTATAACCTAACTGTCAGTCATGTAGACTGGAACAGTTAAAGTGGCCCTGACAAATTATGGCTGGGTTGAAAAGTCATTATGTTGTAGGCGGGTTCTTCTGGAAACCCGAGTCAAGTCCCTTGCGAGAGGATTTGAGTGGGCTGAGAGTTTTTCCTTGTACGACGCCTTTTGCTTCTCTATTTTATCTTCATCTTGCTTCAGAGCCCGGTTTAGTTTGCGGGTTGCTTCATTTAGACGTTGCTTTGAGCATGGCGATCTGCTGGTTTACCACGCCCGTCTTAGACGCCTCTTTTCCAAACCGAGCTGTTCAATTTGCAGGTTGGTCTTGAACTTCTTTATTTGCACATCTTTCCGTTGTGGTGTTAAGATCATGGCTGCTGTGACGAGTACCTCTTCCAGGGCTGCGGTAGAACAGTCTATGTCCGCTTCGATATTGAGCGGGGGGTTAGCACAATGTGGGAGCTCACATACTTCCTGTATTTCGTCCAGTTAATTCTGGGCGACGTCAGCCAGTTGGGATGGTCCGTAACTTCTGGGCTTTGAAGAAGGGTTGTCAATAAAAGAAAGTGGTCTGATGAGAGATCTGGTAGGGCCTAGGCGCTTATAAGATTACGTGGGATGTTTTTTGTCACAGCGAAATCAATTAGATCTGGTATCTCCCTGGGATCGGCTGGCCAATATGTGGGGCTACCAGGACTGCACTTGCATATCTGTGATGAAAATGGTGTTTGATGCGTTCTCTAATTAAGATGCCGGTGCCTTCGTGAGCTTTACCATCCGGATGATCTGTGCGGGAGAAGGTATAAGCCCGTTTATGGAAGTTATATCTGCTTGTGCGGTTCAACCAGCAGCATGGCGTCGATGTGATTTACGTTCAGGAATTGTGTTATGTCAAGTTTATGCCGTGAAATGCCGTTGGCATTCTACATTCATATGCGTAGATTGGCCATTGATTATTTGGACTGTTGCGATACAAGCAGCTGAATCACCATATTCTGGTTCTGAACCAGCGTTTGCATGGTCGTTTTCATATAGGACATAAGCTCCATCATACATTGTTGCATGATAAACATCATAGTTTCCAAATTGTTTTGCGGTTGGACAGGGACTCGCTGAGCGTTTTCCAAGTGTGGGTGAAGTTGATTTTTCATGTCAGTTCGTAGAGCACCAGCGTAGGAAATGCCGATGGTGGTACCGAGCGGACCGAAGGATGATCTGGCTGCCTTGCCGAAAAATAAGTCTGGCGTAGTTGTTGATTTAGAATAGACATTTTTTGTATTTTGTTGTCGCGCAGCTGTCGCTCGTCGCATACGACTTTTCAGCTCCTTGTACACCAAACAGCCTCTGTAGTTTGCCGTATGGTTTCCTCCGCAGTTCCCACAGTTCTTTGTTAGCTGGGCAGTGTGCGGAATTATGGAAGTCTCCGCAGACTACGCAGACTGACCGAAGTGTGCAGTATGTCCTGGTGTGCACTTCATTTTTCTTTAAGGTTCTGCTGTCTGGCTCGAGCTCGACCTTGAAGAGTGGTTGCGGCTTTTTGTTTTTGTTGATAATGTTGCTGACATTCTTAGCAGAGAATCCCTTGTTAAGGGCTTCTAATATCTCAGAGAGGGCGACGTCAGGTTCGATTCCGTTTAGTACTACTTGTAGTCCTTTGCTGCTTTTTAGTTGGTGTAAAAGGTGTAAAAGTTCTTTTTTGTTTCCTCTAGGCATTTAGACACAGCTCGGCAGTGCTCTTCATATTTGGTTTGAACTTTGGTTTCGTGGATGTTTCCTTTTATAAGCGGAACAAAATGAAAATTTTCGTCTCCGACCAGCGCAACAATTTTGTTGACCAGGGCGTTTGAATTTTTTTTCCTAATATAAATGGGTGAGGGCTTTGGTTTCTTCTGGGTCACCTGCTCCGGCTCGGCTTGGCTCTCAGCATCTGCTAAGAGGGAAAATCTGTTGGTGTTGTTGGAAATCCTTGCTTGTTAGTTGATTTGGAGATAAGGTTGATCTTTGGTTTGTTACCAACCGTGTTTTGCGGACTAAGCTTTCGCTTAATCTGTATGGCCGGAACCGCTTGTTGCTTATCGAGGCTTACGGTTTTTGATGGCCTTACAGTTGGCGATGGAGCCGTTGACACCGATTTTGCAATATTGGTCGTTGTTTTTGTTGTTGCCATTTCTTTTGCTGAGGTAGCAGAAATTGCAGCACTGCTTGTTGTTGGTGCGTCTTCCATAGAATCCGGTGGTGGTGGGGTCTGGCATTGATAGCTCCAAGATGTAGGAGTTGGAATTAGTAGGGCTGGTGATAGAGACCGCGCTCTCGTGTTTTCGACAGCCAGTAAAGCCGGGTTGCTCTTTGTAGAAGTTTTTTCTACTTCGGTATCGCGTATTGAGAAATACGAACAATAACGAGTAAGTTAATGTCTTATGTGGCCGGTGAAGTTTATGTTTTGTATAAATAGAATTGTAACCTCTATTTTCTCCTCGTATTGTGATAATTCTTTGTCATAAGGAATCTGGTTAATGAATACTTCGCAGTTTTTGAACGTAACTAGAGCAGATCCCTGTACAGACATTTTAGTCGTAAAATTTGATACAATGGTAGAGTTGGTTGTGTTTAAAATTAAAATGTGTTCCGGTTCTAGTTCGTTATTATTTCTTGCTCTCCTAAATCTTTGACTCTACAATTAGCAGGATTTAGAGTGCATATACTATTTAGGCATTCGGTTTCAAGGTTGTCTTTAATTGATTGATTGAGTGATTTGGAAAACATCTTGTTTAAATGTAGGTATTTTTATTCTAAAATTGATTTTAATTCCGATCATAAAAATATCCAATTCTAACATATCGAGGATGTGTTCGTTTTACATATTACGTTATTCTGAATCATTTATCTCTTGTCTGATTGCAATTAATTCTTGTTCGGATACAATAAAATGTGGTACAATCTTAAGTTAGTCTAGTAACATGGTTTCTTCTATATTACTTAAATGATTGATAGTTTTCCTGTTAGTTTGTGGTGGTGATAAGAGGTGGTGTTCTGAATTTACGGTCTTGAAAATAGTTTTTTTATAATTGTTTAGGTAGTAATTAATTATGTGTTGTTCTTTATTTATATGCTCCGTTATGTTGTCAATCCTTGCGTTAATGTCGTTATTGAACATTTCTTGTTTGTTAGCGTTTGCAGTAAGCTCCATTCGATTTTCAGTAATTATTCTTAAATTACTATCAATTCTACATCCGTCAGTGTCGTCTAAAATTCAAGTAACTATTTTAACAACTTTATCTAGTCCATTAATTAGTCTCCGTCTTAGTCTTTTCTTAGGTATGTGAAGTAGTTCTTAGGCTGGGGTGAAGCTCAGTCACGCCAGGATCTCTTTACAGAAAATTTATAAAGATAGGACAATGGGTCTTCGATGAACGGTAGGCTGACGTGAGATGGAGGTTGTCAGCCACCGGGTTTTCCAAGCAGGAAAACTTAGTTTTTGATATAAGCAAAATAGCGAAAGGAGATCCGCGGTAGCGCGTATTGGGTCTGGCTCGTGGAACTCGCCACGAGGAGACCGAGAGGGATCGATTACGGGACGTTTTCTACCCGTTAGGAACTATGCATTTGCCAGGTGGCATCCCAACCGGCACTCGCCGAGAAGGTCGTCACCCTGGAAGGCAAGTTCTGCCGTCAGCACTCGCTGTCGGCCCAAGCTATGCGGCCGGCTGAGCCTGGCCCCGTACAAGTTATCTGGATGTAAAAATATTTGTTCATCGTAATATGGGTGGGTTTCAGTATTTTAGTCGGGCCTTAAATAAAAATTTAATCAAACTTAATTTTTCTATACTTTTGAATTTTTATTATTCATTTATTTTCCTCAGTGTATTTATGTTCTTTTTTTCTTTTAAATTTTTATTCCACGAAATTTTCCAGTATATGAATATACATTTTATTTCTTTACAAATTTTCCCAGTATATTTCTATGTTAATTGTATAAGTTTTCATGTTTTCTTCGCGAAGTTAGTTTGTGTTACGAATTATTACGCAAAGTTTGAGGTTACATTCTGGCGATACCGCATCGAGTCCCGCCGGGATTTGAGTCGCACTTGGCCATGTTGGCCGAACTCTCTGGCATGCCACTCGTTGCGGTTTCACACACACCACTCACCCGTCTCACGCCACGCACACACACACAAGCACCCGCCTGTTGGTTGCGTGCTCCGCCGCTGGTCCTGGGCCGGCACAAGTCCCTCGCTGCTCCGCTCCGGCTGGTCCGGCTGGTCTGCGTCAGCCGTCACTCGACGGCTGGGTTTCCGAGGCCCGATGGCCTGCTGGTGGCTCCAACAAAACTCGCTGTTTTTCGACCTCACTGTTTCTCAAAGTGGAGAGGCAAACTTTTCACTTCTCTCCCCGATTTTTCCATTGCCAAGTTTTCGTGGCTTCACTTAGAAACTTCTCGAAGTTTCTAAGATCTCGTTTCCTCTCGCTCTTTCCTTAGGGCGCGTGCCAATTTTCGGGGGTTGATCACGCCATAGATCGCGTCCTTTCTCGCTCACTCCTACATACTTCTTCTGTCATGTGACCGCTGCTCGTGGTGAGTTTCGTTGTTAGGCTTGTGTGTGTGTGTCCGTGTGCTTCGGGCTTTTCAAGATAGCGATGGTAGTTTGGTGTGGCTTAGCTTAGCTACCGTATAGGGCTTGTCCAAGTTTTAAATATATTTATATTTAGCTAAATCTATTATTATTATCTGCTATTGTTTACATTATTATTTCCATGGCTATTTGTGTTTATATTATTTACATGGCTTATATTATTATGTATTATTTACATATTTATTTGTGG
>VNJS01001703.1:0-12849 GCA_008042575.1 Drosophila watanabei | reverse complement strand
TTATGTTGGCTGGACCGCGGCGTAATTCCATCGTAATGGAAGTTCTTAATTCAATTTTAATGAAAAAATTTTTTAGGCGTGAGAAGCTTATTGGAAGCTAATTTTCTGTGGGAATGTTATTACAGAATTGTTTATGAAAGACATCTGTGGGGTCACTGAGTGGTTCCCAATTAGGGTTTGTTCATAAGGGAATTGTTAACGACTTGGGTAAAGAGGCTGGGATCTTGAGTTGTACTTGCATACTACATCTCCATCCTTGTAAAAAAATAACGCAATAAAATGAAGTTATTTTCTAGTCATTATGTTTAAAGCTGAATTGTTTAAAATATAAAATTAAAAAAAAAATATTTTAATTCATTAATATGTTCTTTTTTTTAATATATAAAATTATATTTGAAAAAATTAGTATTTATTTTATATTTTATTTTCATACATATTAATAAAACTTGTTTCGTCGATCAGACCATTGCTATTTCTTAAGTTGAAAATTATGAATAAAAAAATCTTTAACCTAACCCTATGAACTGTTTGGTAAGTTTGATGACTTACTGAAAACTAGCATATATGGACAATAATCATGTCCCATTGCGAGTGCCGTATTGAAACAGTATATGAAATATTGGAGCCATACGTCCCAGTCAGTTTTATCTGCCGAAATGTAGGATCAAATGAATTCATTAAAGGTTCTATGGCTTCTTTCGACTGTTCCAACTGTTTGGTGCTGCAGTAGATGTTATATAGTATTTATAGTATTGTCAATTTTTAAATAATTGCACAGTCTGTAATTATTGAGTTGTTATATTCTGTTCCCATGTCCGTAATGAACGTTTTTATTGGACCGTACTTCCATATATATATAAATGATAAATTCTTCAAAAAAGCTTTTGCTACTGTATTGGCACTTTTATTTGGTATAGGTATGGCTACTAAATATTGAGTCAAATCGCATATACAAGTGTTACTGCGTATTCGTTTCCATTGTTCTATTTTGTTAGTGGACCGATTGTATCCACAATTACCATATCGAAAGCTCTTTGTGGAGCTTCAGTCACTTTTATTTGGTATAGGTATGGCTACTGAATATTGAGTCAAATCGCATATACAAGTGTTACTGCGTATTCGTTTCCATTGTTCTATTTTGTTAGTGGACCGATTGTATCCACAATTACCATATCGAAAGCTCTTTGTGGAGCTTCAGTCACTTTTATTTGGTATAGGTATGGCTACTGAATATTGAGTCAAATCGCATATACAAGTGTTACTGCGTATTCGTTTCCATTGTTCTATTTTGTTAGTGGACCGATTGTATCCACAATTACCATATCGAAAGCTCTTTGTGGAGCTTCAGTCACTTTTATTTGGTATAGGTATGGCTACTGAATATTGAGTCAAATCGCATATACAAGTGTTACTGCGTATTCGTTTCCATTGTTCTATTTTGTTAGTGGACCGATTGTATCCACAATTACCATATCGAAAGCTCTTTGTGGAGCTTCAGTCACTTTTATTTGGTATAGGTATGGCTACTGAATATTGAGTCAAATCGCATATACAAGTGTTACTGCGTATTCGTTTCCATTGTTCTATTTTGTTAGTGGACCGATTGTATCCACAATTACCATATCGAAAGCTCTTTGTGGAGCTTCAGTAATGGTTAGTGGGGTCTTACTGTGGTTAGTCGTTTTAGACTTTTGGCATTAAGGACATTTTCTTATATACTCTTTTATGTCTTTAGACATATTTTTCCAGTAATAGTGTCTCTGAACCCTGGCCAAGGTTTTTGTAATGCCTGTATGACCTCCTTGTATTGGATCATCATTCTTTTGTATTCTTTATTAGGGCCACCGGGTTGAGTAGCGCTACACTCAACAAGTTCAATATTTTAATTCCCATATTTTTTAAATTATAAATTGAAACATACTCAAAGATATTTTCTAACTGTGCCACTTTCGAGTTGGCTGATTTTGTTGATACCGGCTTGCTCATCAAGCCTTTTGAAAGAATTGACCCAAATAAATGGTTCCATTAGTATACAAATTGCTAACATCATATCATGCTGTAATTTTCTTTCGGTGTTTAAATAAATACAAATTATTATTTACGTGCAAGGTTACTACTTTACGTACTTCATCATTTTTATGACTTCATATACGTTGGGCTTTGAAGCTTTTGGTAGAGATCGCCTAGGCGATTCTACTTGTGCTTTTCCTGCGCGGTATTTTTGCCTACTTTGATTTCTGGTAGTGACTTAAAGAATCTTATTGTCCTTTTGGATATTTTTTAAGTCTTGGGTTGTTATTCGGAATAATGCATCCGCGATATAGCTGTCCTTTCCCTTAAGATATTCCAAAGTAAAATCCCCTAAGGCTAATCTCATTCGTGTTAGTTTTGAGCTCGGGTTTGTCATTGAAAATAAGTAAGTTAATAGCCTATAGTCAGATTTGACTGTGAAATGTTTTCCATAAATACATGGTCGAAAATAATTTATCGCCTATTGGATAGCTGCCAACTCTTCTTCTGTTGTATTTTTGTTTGCTTTCTCGTTTTGTAAATGATCTTGATGCATAGGCTACTGGTAGCTGGGTGCCATTGAAATCTTGAGTAAGTACAGCTCCACACGCTTCTTTGCTTGCATCTGATGTTATACAACACTCTTTAGTAAAATCTGGATATTGTAGTAGTGTAGGTTTCATCAATTGAACTTTAAAATATTCGAGTGCGTTTTAACATTTATCTGTCCAACCAAATTTAACAGTATTTTTACATAATCTAGTTATGTGACGTGAGAAATCAGAAAAATTGTTAATATAACGTCTGTAGTAATTGCAAAATGCAACGAATCTTCTAGCGCTGTCTGCGTCCGTTGGGTCTGGGTATTGTTCTATTACATTGTATTTCTTATTGTTTGAAAAACACCCTTGTCAGTACACTTGTGTTCAAGGAAGGTCACTTCGTGTCTGAAAACAGTATACGTGAAAGGTTCATCTTTACCAAGTCCGAGTGCTATGGGATAAGATCGAGAAAGAGTACGAAGCTTTTTCAGAGCTTATTTCAAGTGGTTTTAAGGGCCCGGCGGACACCTTGCCTACTCTTCAGGCAAAATACGACTATTAATATTTTATTTATGAAAGGTGCTCCGCCCAACTAATGGAACAGATCGAAACGATCTCTGTTAAAGCAGCTCCGGACAAACTTATTCCGGCCCAAAATTCCGTTCCATCTGGCTTTCGGCTTCCTCTGTGCGAATCGGAAGTTTTCTCTTTCTTTCTAAATACCAAGACAAGGGGTGAAGCTAATTAAATAGTTTCCAATTCGCTACTCACCAACGATGGCTTCCGCTCAGCCTGGAGAAACTTAACTAAGCGTTTCGAAAACAAAACAGAAAAAAACCATCGTGGCACCGCGAGTACGAAAGTACGAGTACGGATTGTTTCCATACCCAGAAGATGTGTATATGACCACGCTTCCCCCAGATGACGATAGAAAATTGTACCGCGTATATCCAATAAAAAAAAGGCTGTGCTTAAATTGCTTTACAAGCGGTTATCCACTCCGTAATTGCACAGCGCCCACACCTGTTCCACTTGCTACGGTCGACATCAAACTTTGTTGCATCCAATAAACTCTTCCTCCAGATTCTTCCGATTCCTCTTGATGCTTCAACGTAAAGTTCTCCACCTATCCAAAAGGATTTCCTCGTTCTTTATTTTATTTTACCTATGCTGAGTCTGCCAAGGGAACCACCCTCTTCGGAAGTGCCACCGTTTTTTAGGCTTAGCGCTGAGAAATGGCTCCAGGCAGTCTTCGAAAAGAAATACTGTGTCAATTGCCTGGCCCACCATCATTCCCAAGGATCGTGCCGCAGTGGCGACCGATGCCAGAATTGTGGACAGGATCACCACACTCTTTTCCATATCCACGAGCGCTCAGCGTTATCCTAAGTTTTCCAGAGCCTAGGGCTCCTGATATTTTTGCTGCGTATCATCGCAAGGGGGGGGGGAGAATATTCACGCCAAAGGGCGCTTATTTTCGAGTGGCAGTGTGACTCCGCTTATAGCCTCACAATGTCCCGTTCGTTCTCTCTCCCTCTCTCTCCAAACGTCCAATGAGCTTTTAATCCGCTCCCCGATGATATTTTTAAGTTTTCTTTTACCAACTTTCGACTTCTTCAAATAAAAAAAAAACGTCGCTCAGGACCCCGATCAAGTCCTACGTGATTTTATTATTGAGTGCCGACAAATTAAATCCGCCCCCTCCAAACAATGGCGCTTAGCAATTGATTACTGCCCAATTAACAAAAAAATCAAATGTGATAAATTCCCACTCCCTACAATTAATGATATTTTGGATCAGTTAGGTAGAGCTAAATACTTTTCATGTCTAGATCTGATTTCTGGATTTCATCAAATAGAACTCTAGATATATAACTTCATTTTCCACAAGCAATGGATCCTATCGTTTTACTCGATTACCTTATGGTTTAAAAAATACGCCAAATTCTTTCCAAAGAATAAGGACAATTGCATTTTCAGGTATCGAACCTTCCCAAGCATTCTTGTATATGGATGACCTAATTGTAATCGGTTGTTCTGAAAAACACACGATAAAAAATCTTTAAAACGTTATTGATTTATGTAGAAATCACAACCTTAAACTGCACCCAGAAAAGTGCATATGTTTTAGTCATGAAGTGACCTTCCTTGAACACAAGTGTACTGACAAGGGTGTTTTCCAGACAATAAGAAATGCAATGTAATAGAACAATACCCAGTCCCAACGGACGCAGACAGCACAAAGGATTCGTTGCATTTTGCAATTACTACAGACGTTATATAAACAATTTTTCTGATTTCTCACGTCACATAACTAGATTATGTAAAAATACTGTTAAATTTGATTGGACAGATAAATGTCAAAACGCACTCGAATATTTTAAAGTTCAATTGATGAAACCTACACTACTACAATATCCAGATTTTACTAAAGAGTGTTGTATAACATCAGATGCAAGCAAAGAAGCGTGTGGAGCTGTACTTACTCAAGATTTCAATGGCACCCAGCTACCAGTAGCCAATGCATCAAGATCATTTACAAAACGAGAAAGCAAACAAAAATACAACAGAAGAAGAGTTGGCAGCTATCCAATAGGCGATAAATTATTTTCGACCATATATTTATGGAAAACATTTCACAGTCAAATCTGACTATAGGCTATTAACTTACTTATTTTCAATGACAAACCCGAGTTCAAAACTAACACGAATGAGATTAGCCTTAGGGGATTTTACTTTGGAATATCTTAAGGGAAAGGACAGCCATATCGCGGATGCATTATTCCGAATAACAACCCAAGACTTAAAAAATATCCAAAAGGACAATAAGATTCTTTAGAAATCAAAGTAGGCAAAAATACCGCGCTGGAAAAGCACAAGTAGAATCGCCTAGGCGATCTCTACCAAAAGCTTCAAAGCCCAACATATATGAAGTCATAAAAATGATGAAGTACGTAAAGTAGTAACCTTGCACGTAAATAATAATTTGTGTTGTCGCGTAGCTGTCCCTCATCGCATACGACTCTTCAGCTCCTTATACACCAAACAGCCTCTGTAGTTTGCCGCATGCTTTTTTCCGCAGTTCCCACATTTTTTTGTATGTGGGTATTCTTTGTAAGCAGGGCATTGTGCGAGATTGTGGAAGTCTCCGCAGACTACTCAGACTGACCGAAGTGTGCAGTATGTTCTGGTGTGCCCATACTCCTGACAATTGGCCATTGCGTTTGTGGGGTTCTTCCACAGTGATCCTCCGATGCAATAAGAACTGCAGCTTGTAGATCGGGTGCACTTTATTTTTCTTTAAGGCTTTGCTGTCTGGCTCGAGCTCGACCTTGAAGATTGGTTGCGGCTTTTTGTTTTTGTTGATATTGTGGCTGACTTTCTTAGCAGAGAATCCCTTGTATTTAAGGGCTTCTATTATCTCAGAGGGGCGACATCATTTTCAATTCCCTTTAGTACTACTTGTAGTCTCTTGATGCTTTTTAGTTTGTAGTTCTTTTTTGTTTCCTCTAGGTATTTAGACACTTTACATTTGACATTTTTATCCCCGACCAGCGCAACAATTTTGTTGACTTTTTTCCCGTTTAACCGGTCTGTATTGCCGGAACGGCTTATTGTTTATCGAAGCTTACGGTTTTTGTTGCGCTTGCAGTTGGCGATGGAGCCTTTGATTCCGATTTCGCAGTATTGGCCGTTGTTTTAGTTGTTGCCATTTCTTTTGCTAAGGTAGCAGAAATTGCAGCACTGCTTGTTGTTGGTGCGTCTTCTATAGAAGCCGGTGGTCGTGGGGGTGGCATTGATATCTCCAAGATGTAAGACTTGGATTTTTTTTTTACTGGACGTTGATGCACTACGGTCAGTACACCCAAGTGGCCCATCGACACCAAGCACGTGCCTGTTTGGGTTAGATGTTTGTAGACGCGATGGAAAAAATAGAAACGTATATGAAGTCATTTATAATGATGAAGTACGTAAAGTAGTGACCTTGCATGTAAATAATAAAATGTGTTTATTTTAACACGGAAAGAAAATTATAGCAAGTTATGATGTTAGCGATTTGTATACTAATGAAATCTTTGACTTAGGTCAATTCTTCCAAAGGCTTGAAAAGCAGGCCGGTATTAACAAAATCAGCCAACTCAAGGTGGCACCGTGGGAAAATATCTTTGAACAAGTTTCAATTGATAATTTTAAAATAATGGGCAATAAAATATTGAAATTATTAAGAGTAGCGTTACTCAACCCGGTGACCTTAATAAATAATAAAAAAGAACAAGAAGCAATACTGTCTTCATTCCATGACGATCCAATACAAAAAGGTCACATTACAAAAACCTTGGCCAAGGTCCAGAGACACTACTACTGGAAAAATATGTCCAAAGACATAAAAGAGTACATAAGGAAATGTCAACAATGCCAAAAGTCCAAAACGACTTAAAATACAAAGACTCCACTAACAATAACAGAAACTCCGCAAGAGCTTTCGACAGGTACAAGTGGTCCACTACCAAAATCTAACAATGGAAATGAATACGCAGTAACATTAATATGCGATTCGACAAAGTATTTGGTAGCAATACAAAATAAAAGTGCAAACACAGTAGCGAAAGCTATATTCGAAGATTTTATTCTAAAGTACGGTTCAATGAAGACGTTCATTATGGACATGGAAACAGAATATAAATTCGATAATTGAAGACTTATGTAAATACTTAAATTTCAAAAACATAACTTTTACTGCACACCATCACCAGACTGTCGAACAGTGGAACGAAGCCACAGAACACTTAACGAGTTCATACACTCATATATCTCAGTTGATAAAACAGATTGGGATCTTTGGCTACAATACTTCGTATATTGTTTTAATACAACCCCCTCTATGGCCCATGATTATTGTCCATACGAGTTAGTCTTTGGTAAATCATCAAATTTGCCAAAACATTTTAATAGCATAGATAGAATAGAACCATTATATAATATATAAGATTATGCTAAGGAATCAAAATTTACATTGAAACAGGCATATAAGAGAGCTAGAATAATGCTATATATTAACAAACAAAACCAAAAACATAGGTACGACAAAAATAGCTTAGACTTCAAATTAAAAATAGGAGACCAGGTTTTATTAAAAAATGAAACTGGACTTTAAATATCCTTATAAGGTAGAATCAATAGTAGCTAGGGATAACATAACTATAAAAAATTAAAAACAAAAAAACACAAGTACACAAGGATAGATTAAAACCATTTATTTCATAACCAATTTAGTTCTATTTATATTTCACGTATGGCCCTACATAGCATAATACTATTAAAATCATAATACATAAAGTAAATAAAATTACAAAAAAATAAAAAAAAAATTTTTAACTAAAAAAAAAAATTTTTAACTAAAAAAAAATTTTATATAAATATATATATAATTATAAAATAACTTCACTATATTACGTTGTTTTTCAAAAGGAGGGAGATGTAGTAAGCACATATATTGAATACCCACTGTACCTAACGGGTACACACTGTAACACTTAGTTGCAATGTTTATTCAAGGTCTCGGTCATAAGCATCAAGTGGACGAAATATGAATTACCCACTTATGTATATATTGGCGAGTGCAAGTGTCAGCATAAATGCTACACGAGCGGACCACATGTATGTATGTGCATATACCTCCGCGCTCAGTCCAAACGAGCATAGCTATGTATTTAAGAATATTTAAGAATATATATACGACTCTCCGCCGCCGCTGTTGGGACCTAGACTCCCTTAGCTTTACATTCATATTGATCAAGACAGAGACGAATGTGAGTTCGGAACGACAAAAAAGGTTGCTCCGACCAAACCAAAACTGAATATACCAATAAAAGAAACCAAATCAAAACCTATTTAAAACCCTGCCAACTCATTTGCTGGAAGACTTGCTGAACCTATTACAACAGCCTAGTGTCAATTATTACGCCCAGATATTTGATAGCACTAGACGATCTGATCGAGGCTCCGCACACGTCAATGGTCGCGAACTCCACCTTCTTCCGGCTGCTCACCAATACGGCTTCCGTCTTCTGTGGCGCTAGCTGAAGACCGACACTAGCCAGCCTCGAGCTGATGCGGCTAATACTCATATTGCACAGGTCTTCTGCTCCGGACAGATCCTTGTCGTCAGCGAATCCCACGAGCTTAGTTCGTCCCGGAAGCGGGAGCCGCAGGACACCATCATACATGGCGTTCCACAACAACGGAGCCAAGACGGACCCCTGCGGAACTCCGCATGAAAGCTCGGCCGATCTGGCACCGCCGCACATGTGGCGCCTTTTCTCATTATAGGTTGCAAAAATCATAACTTTTGAACCAAATAAGATATTCAAATAATTTAAACGGCGACTGGCAGGTAATTGTTGTAAAATTTACATATGTATTGCATAATGTGCCACGCCCACCTATTCGCCTTTTTATAGGGTATCAAAGTTGAAAAATAGATTCTTTTCTATGAACACAATTTTTAAAAAATATTTTTTATTTAATTTTTTATCTTTATTTTTATGTATTTGCTTAAATAAAAATATTTTGAATGCAAAAAAAAAATATTTTAATAAAAAAAAAATAATTTTTGGCTGACCCTAAAAAAATTTTTGTTGTCTTTTTGTATTAGTATTATTAAAAAATCAATGTAAGGGACAAATTTTTCATTCAATACAAAAATAAAAACATGAACAAATTCAAAACTTTAACCCTAATAAGCGTTTTTGTGCTTAATTAAGACCAGATTTATTGGTATTTTTGTATATTTTACCCCTGAGTTTCTTTCGTTTATGCCACTGCATTTCCGCAGACGCAGCGTGACGCAGCCGATGAAAGTTGATTTTGGTTCAAAAAATATCCACAAAAGTCATAGTTATAGTGTACTCGGTGGCTTTCATCGGCTTCAGAAGATATAGACTACTTTAGCGAGAAAAATATAAAAAAAATAGTCACATGGAAGGTAGCGATTTACCTGTGCAAGCCCAAACCCAAGTGTCGTTTTTTTCAGCTTATAGGTAATGAGTGTATCTATCGTTTAAAGAAAAAAACATGACGATAGGTAATCTACATTTTGAGTAATGCTACCTGAAAGTCGACCAATTTTCAATTTTTTACTCCTATGATGCCAAAATGGAAATATTTTTTAACTTTGAATGCTCATATCATCTACAAAAAAAATCCAAAAATTAATTTTATTGTAGATTCTTAATCCTTGAAGATTCTTATCCTGTCGATTAAGTATGGTTAAAACCGTTTTTTGCGACATCGACTTTTTTGATTTTTGCAACGGAGGCGCTACTGTGCG
The DNA here is from genome assembly GCA_008042575.1 of Drosophila watanabei. Classification (NCBI taxonomy): domain Eukaryota; kingdom Metazoa; phylum Arthropoda; class Insecta; order Diptera; family Drosophilidae; genus Drosophila; species Drosophila watanabei. Next base: position 2,967 of record VNJS01001703.1, on the reverse strand, counting down.
CCGTCCGATTCGTACCTCAGGACTCTTCCTCTGAAGAAGCTTTTCAGCAACTCTAGCAGGTATAGGGGTACCCCGAAACTAGTTAGAGCATCCAGGATACGGCCCCATCTCGCTGTATTGAAGGCGTTGCGGATGTCCAGCGTGGCTATCGGGCAGTACTCCTTCGCCCCGCCCTTCCACCGTGTACCCGCAATGGCGGTTTTGGCGATGTCCACCACTTTGGAGATGGCATCGACCGTCGACGTAGCCTTCCTGAAGCCGAATTGGAGTTCAGAAAGGTCACCGGCCGCCGCGATGGCCTTCTCCAGCCTTGTCCGGATCAGCTGCTCGAGCACCTTGCCCGCCTTATCAATCAGTCAGATTGGTCTGAAGGCGGATGGGTCATCAGGCGGCTTCCCTGGTTTAGGTAGCAGGACCAGTCTCTTGGTTTTTCCACCTCTTGGGGAAGGTACCTCACCTTTCGAAGATCGCCGCGAACAAGTCCGGGCGAAGCAAAAGAGCAAGTTTTAGAGCTCTGTTAGGAACGAGATCGGGGCCAGGGGCTTTTGTCTCTTTGATCCTCGTCGCAGCTGCTAGGATCTCAGTCTCCAGAACTGGGTCGACCCCTTCAAGCGAGTGCGGTACTCTCTCAAGCGTGACGCTTGGGTTTTCCGTCTTTGGGAACAAGTGCTCTATCTTATCGATACTGTCCGCGTCAAGGGGGGCGCCTTGCTTTGCCCCATGGATCTTCTTTACGACCTTCCTGTAACTGTTGCCCCTGGGGTCGTGATCCGTGGAGTCGCAAAGGTCCAGGAAGTAACTTGTCTTACTATTCAGGATCGCCTGAACTCGCCCCGGCTCTGCTGGAGGTGGGCTGCTCCCCGATGGTGAGGAGGGCGACGTCGTGCGTGGAGAATGCCTCGAGAAGGGTCCTGCCTCTGGCATTGGTGAGGGAGCTGCCCCACCCCACCGCCAGGTAGACGCTATAAATCCACCAGCCTCCCAACTTGTCCCGCACGAAGCCAGTCTCCGAGCATACGTCCGTCAACCTCTTGGGTGTCATGCTGCAAGACCATAGGGCAGCTTTGCCAGAGTTGTCAGCAGCCCAGTGTGGACGTGAGCCTACCCTGTACGGCTCACTGATGGCCGCAACGTCAGCACCGCGTTCTCGGACCGCTTGTGACAGCAGGTCTTGAGCTGCCGCGCAGTGGTTCACATTCAGTTGAACCACTATCATGACCTTTTGTTTTTGACCGCTCTAGTTAACCTCCCCAGGGGGCATAGGCGACTGCCTGTCTGGTGGTTTGTATCACTGCGGTTCGGATTGGCTCATCTAAAACAGCGCGGACTGCTGTTGCAGGCGGCTATTTTATGGCCCTCCTGGCCGCACCTAAAGCAGGAGTTGCTCATATGGGTGCACCTGGCCACAATGTGTCCTGGCTCCATACAGCGGAAGCACTTGGGCCGGGACTCTTTCTCCTTGAGGCGACACTTCGTCCAACCGATTTTGACTCGTCCAGGTCCCGGATAAGGAAGCAGGTCTGCGGCGACACTGTGCGGATCGGCATACCGCCGCCTAGCGCACTTCCGATTTTCTCCTTGAGAGCGTTAAGAGACGCTGCAGCAGACCTTTTAAGCTCAATTAGGAGCTCGCCCTTCGCAGTTCTCCTCACTCTGTTGACGCTGTCACCGACTTCTGCCATGCTGGCCTCGTGAGTGCGCATAACTTTTGCCCTCGCTGTAGGACATCTGGGCCGCGGGGGTTATGATGATCACCTCTTCCTTTATCTCTTCCGTTTCCCACGGTGCTTGGTGGGAATTCTGGGGTCGGGGCGCGAGCCCAATCCACTATTTATGGCCCCACCGGGGCTGTGGCCTCTAGGACGGGGGCGACCCTTGGGCGAAGTCTGGACCGACTACTCCGCTACGGGCCTAGGCCGGGTCGTTGGAGGAGCGGTCCACTGTTCCACCGGTTCGATAGCATCACCTTCAGCCCTGTCGTTTCCCTCTGTCAGGAGCGGTCAGGCTCCACTCTTCCACCGGTTCGATGGCATCACTTACAGCCCTGTCGTTTCCCTCTGTCAGCAGAAGCTGTAACTGGAGCTCCTTCAGCCGTGCGAATGCATTTATGCTTCTTCTCGTTGACCTTGGCAAACAGGTCGTCTAGGATCATACCCATCTCCCTGAGCTGGGGCTTGGGCGTCTTGATCTTCTTGGGTGGATGAGCTGGTACAGGGGGGCTGGGGTAGTCCCTGACCCTTTTGGATATCGGGGTCACCGAACTCGTCTCTTGCCCGCTGGGGGCCAGGGCTCTCTCCGATACGTGAGCAGACGGCGTGGGGGTGCCGCTGGGTGGGGTCCGCTGCAGTTTCGATCGCCTTTGAAAGGCACCCAAACCGCTTGAGTCCACACTTGTCGCTGCTGATAGGGCGTCGGCCAAGTGGGCCGCCGGCGCTGCCATGTGGGGGGAATGTGAGTTAGGGCCTCCAGAATCTGTGCCCTAGCCGCGGCGTTAACCGCGGGTGGATTTCCACTTTTGTGGCTGCCACCTGGAGAAGGTATTATTATTGGCCCAATGCGGGGGGCTGCATTGTATACCTTCTGCCAGGTAATTAAGACTGCCGACCACTGTGGCTCAGACGCAGACCAAGTAGCCGCCCAATATGGGTCAGACGCTACCTGGGTTTAGCATGAAGTGCAGCTAGCGCTTGCTGCAAAGCTGAATCTTCTGCCAGCCACTATGCCGCAGACGCAGATCACAAAGCTGCCCATTATGAGACAGACGCTACGCGGAGGAAGGCGAGGAACAGGCGTGTGCACTTTCGGGGTCCCTCGTTGGTCAGAGGTATCCCCTTGACTAGTCAGGTGGGAGTTTTACCGCTCCTGCTCGGTCGCCAGAGCCTCGTTTTATGGTGTACCGCAGGGCGGTGGGGATGGCAATTGATCAGCTCCTTTTCCACCTATAAGTCCCCTGTGCGAGCCGTGGAA
>VNJS01001700.1:0-22307 GCA_008042575.1 Drosophila watanabei | reverse complement strand
AAACGGGAGGAAACGGTGGCCAGCTCGCCTGGGTCCGCGCCTGGAATTCTCCAACAGCGGCGGATTCTCGTTCCGTATCGCCTCGCCTCGGGCCTGGAACAGATCCAAACGGCCACGGGGGAGTGAGCGAGAGGGAAGAGTGGCGACGGCGGCGGCCCCGTTACAAATGCCGGGTAAAAGAAACAGACGGGGAACAAAAGCACATGGTTTCTGGGCTTAATTTATTTATTAATTTAATTTAATCCCTACGTCTGCTGCTGGGCGCTGCGCCCCTAGCTGTGGCCCTGCCACTCTCCAAGCTTACTGGGCCATCTGGCCACGCTCACCCTGGTTTGGCTGCGCGCCCGGCTTTTCCGTGCCGGCGGCTACGTGCGGTGGCGGGGTATCCTTCCGCGTGTCCTGCGGATCCTGGTCTCCTTCGCGGAGGAGTTTCGCGGTCACGTGTTTGTGGTCACTCAGGCTTCGAGCCTTGGTAATTTTCGCGTCCGTCTGTTTTAATGATCGCCGAAGAAGTGCCAGCAGCTCATCTCCGCTGCTTGGCCGTGACCTAACTCTGCCGGTGGTCGGGCAGCAGCGCTGCTTGTGATCGGTCCTCTCTCGGTCTCCCCTCTCCCTCTGGCTGCTGGGTAGGCTTGGTTCAGCCGGCGCTGTGCCGAGCTTGCACTTGCATACGACCGCGGCAGCGGCAGCGCAGTCCCTTTGGCGATCTTCTCTTCGTCTCCCCTCTCCTTCTGGCTGCTGGGCCGGCTTGGTTCGGCCGGCGCTGTATCGAGCTTATACTTGCATACCCGATTTAAACTAGTTGATTTAAGTTTAAATTTTAATTATGTCGTATGGCGGGCCTTCTTGGCCAAAATATACATTGTTGGCTTCATGCCGTGATGTGTGTGTGTATGTGTGTGTGTGGCTTCATGCCGTGTGAGCGTGTGTGTATGATAATTCTTATGCTAAGGATAAATGTAGAAATAAGTATGAAAATTATAACATAGGGGAGTGACATCGTCACAATGAATATCATTTTTATTTCCGTGATTTGCGTAAAAGGAACACATTTTTAAAAAATTCACATTCGAGAAGGTGGTGTAATGGTATGGGGAGCGATTTCCTACTACGGCACATTCCAACTGCAGTTCTTAACATCAAGGATGAATGCAATATAATCGAAAATGTTTGGGGATGGCTAGCAAGAGAGGTATATGAGTCTGGAAAGCAGTACGAAAATAAATCTGATCTCATTAATGCCATCCATGCGGCCTGGTCAACAATTTCCTTGGATTACCTTAAGAGTTTGTACGACTCTTAACCCAGCAGGATATTTGAAGTCATCCATAATCGTGACGCACTCACTATTAATTTTAATGGTTAGAAAGCTTATATTTCTTTAGCTACATTGTAAACATAATGAATTCTGCCGAAGGAATAGTCCGAATATGAAATTTCTTTAAGATGTGCTATTCAAGTGAGCCAAATTTTCTGTTAAAATTATGTTACTTTTTGGAAAGGTTTTTTTGTTGTTGTTGTTGAACAACTAGTATTTATTTGTATTATTTTTATTACATATATAAACATAGTTTAATAAATAAATAAGACTGTTTTTTGAAACTTTCATTTTGTGAGTTTTTGGGGTTTTAGTGTAAATTTCGTATGTGGGCGGCAGTGTATGTCGGAAACCCAAAAATATACAATTTTAAAGATCACCAGTGGTGGTGGTAGTTCTGTGTTCGTATACTAAAGGAATAATATAGATGTACCATATGCCTAGTGGTTCGACGTTCGTTTACATTAGAATAAGTCAATGAGTACCCATGTAGTAGCTGGGAAGGTTCGCTTCCTAAAGGGGATAGGTGGTTTGACGTTCGTTTACCATACGGTCAGTAAGGAAAGTACACTTACACGAACTAGTTCGGAATCTAGTTCAGGCATGGCCAATCGACACGTCAAGACGCGTGAGACAGAAAATATAGGAAGGTACGAGGAAAATTTAATTACGATTAAGAGCTATTTTTACTAGCAATACAATTTTAAGGTTAGGAAGACTCTCAATGCCATTCATACTGTCAAAGAGGTGATTTTAAACCGCACATAAGACTCTAAATGGTTCATGTATCTCAAACTCCCATCTACAGTAATTTACTACTGGGGGGATATAGGATCTAGATGTTAGATGAGGAACTTGGAATTTGAACATTCCTAACTAGTTGGGGCTTTCCATTTAGTGCTATTTACTCTTGAGTTGGTTAGCACTGACTGAAGGTCATTGACTCCAAAAGTGATATTGAGGGAGTTGGATAAAGCAATTTTAAACTGAACCTTTTGATTTCTGACTCTGACTCTGAATTCTATTAAGAAGATATACCGGAAACCCCATTAAGTCGCGCTTTTTTACAAAAAGAAAATGATTAACGAGTCAAAAGCTTAACTTTAAAGGTTACGCTAGAAACAACTAATAACGAATAAGGTAAGTCCCAAAAGATTTGTAGTTGTCAAACTTGGCTTAATAAATCCATGCTGACATGGAGAAATGACGGATTTATTAGAAAGTACTCTGTGCACTTTCTAATAATAATTTACGCCTGCGGCAGCGTTGGACGTTCTTAGGGTTGGTGGTGTCAGTCACAGAGTCCCCAATGAAAGTAACAGAAGATTTCAAGTTGTGATTTTTTTGTAAAAAAAATCAAAAATAATGAGATAAAGGTGAGCTTTATTACATAATTAGAGAATTACATAAGAAAAAACAATTGTCTTTGCGCTCTGTTCGTCCAGGGGTAGGAGCCAGGGTAAAGAGAAATTTGTATAAATTGATAGAGCTTCCAGTCAGCTATACGTCATCAGGGCTGCTTATGATTTCAGTGCTCGGAATGGAGCAGTCTAAACTTTTTCGCAAAACATTCTCCCCCGTAAGTTAAAATATCATTCAATCCTGGCTTAGGGTCCTTCTTATCGCTTTTATTCGACTAACGCCTGCGATGTGAGTTTGCTGTCAAAACTGAAACTACTTCCAGATTAATGCCCTTGCTTACAGGTAACACAAAAACTGCGATAGAACCCTTAAACACAGTACGACCTTTTTCTTAGAAAGTTTTTAAAGCCATTAAAGCCTTCTGAAGGCGATCTCACTCAACAATTTTATAACGAGGACTTAAGTTCATATTCCTCACTACAGTAATAAACCCGTAAAGTAAGCAAAATCTTGTTCAGCTGTGATAAAACTTGATGATATTTTGGATCAACTAGGTAGACCAACATATTTTTAATGCCTTGATTTAATTTTAGATTTTCATCAAATTTAACTCTGCTAATTTCGAGTGGCTCAGGGATGGCCAGGATTCATCTCAGAAATTTATAGTTGGTTCAGAGATGGTTGCTGTAAAAGATTCCTCCCAGAGTAGAACGCTAAAGATTTCGCACAAAAAAGAATCTTACTGTTTATTGACTAAAGGCTTCAATTCCATAATCATTTCATAGATGACTCCGGATTTAGCCTCTCTGTACCGTAGTTCCTGCCGGGAGTGTCCTCTTAGTTCCCGTCGTCTTCGTCTGTGAGAACGGTCTCCTGGGTAGTAGAGTTTGTGAGCCCGTTCAGTTCTGCCAAAGATAAGGCTTGAGAGTCCGCTCGGGTCTGCCAATTAATAATGTTTAAAAGGCCACTCGGGTCTGCTATAGAAAAGGTTTGAAAGTTCACTCGGGTATGATACAAACAAGAAGGTTTGAGAGGCCGCTCGGGTCTGCCAGTATATATATATATAATGAGAAGGTTTAAGAGGCGGCTCAGGTCTGCTATCAGAAGGTTTAAGAAGCCGCTCGATTCTGCTATGAGAAGGTTTAAGAGGCTGCTTGGGTCTGCTATGAAAAGATTTGGGCTTGGCTGCGGCTCCTGGCTGTCCAACCTTCGCCAATCGCCGGCCGAAACTATGTGCCATTACAAGGGCTGAGGTTCGGCTTATATAGGGATCTGGCGGGTTTTAGTGTGTTCGCCCTCCTGCCTGGCGTTAGCCCCTTTCTTGAGTGCGCCTAACGCTTCGGCGCAGTGTGACCAATCACTTTTGGTCTGTGTGACCCTTTGCGCACAATCTTTGGCGCGCGCGCACATTTGATTCAAATATCTAGCACATTCACTATATTATCTCTCTGATTGTTTCTATTTAAATATGTATCTAAATATTCATGATAGGTAGGTAGGTAGAAGTGGTGAGGCCGTCCTGGCCGCGAGCATTTGATTACAATTTCTAGCACATTCATTATAATATCTCTATAATTGTTTCTATTTAAACATGAATCTAAATATTCATGGTAGGTAGGGAGGTAGGTAGAAGTCGTCAGGCCGCCCTGGCCGCCTCCAATTAGATCTGTGCTCCGTTTTGATCCACGCCCTCGTTTTACTGTTATCAGCGCCTTCCTCAGTACCAGCCCGTGTCATTCAGGTAAGCTAGGAGGGCAGCTACTGGCTGCCTTTCAACTTCCCCTAGTGACTCGATGTGCTCCGAAGTGTCGGGCTCTTTGTTTGTTGAGTGCCGGGCAGTGGCACAGCAAATGCTCTGGTGTCTCCTGCTCGCTTGGCTCCTTGCAGCTTCTGGATTGTGGGTTGTGGGGTAGACCCATCTTACAGGCTTGCGTGCCTATTGGCCAGTGGCCTGTGATGGTTGCCGTTACCCTCCTGATGTCTATGTCATTGTGTTCGGGTACCCAGTCTATTTGAACCCTGTTGTCTTTTGCAAGTCTGTTTAGTGTCCCCGTGCTTTTGCGAGGGATTTTAACGCCGCATGGCTATCTGAGTATATACTCACCTTGGTATATCGGAGGTCTCGAAAGTTCGGCAGCTTTCAATATCGCGAGAACCTCCGCCTGAAACTGTCGCTAACTCTGGGAGGTGGAAATATTCTTCCAGGTCTCTTCCCTCCATCTTTTCCAGTCTTCCCTTGTAAGGTGTATAGTGGTGTATGTGTTACCGAATCACAGTTCGGTTGTCATGTAGTCTGTGTCTTCTGTCGTCCAATAGTTTATCTCGTTCAGAATCCTGCAGTATCCGGTGTGGTAGTCTTTCCTTTGAACTAGCTTTGACTAGCCTTTAGTCGTACCGCACTTTGTGCTGCAGTGCTCCTGATGAAATGCTCTATCGGTATTATGTTCACGATGGCATTTAGCGCTGCTGCGGGGCATGATCTCAGTGCTCCCGTGGCTCCTGCGTATGCCGATCTCTGTATCCTATTGAGTTTCTGGATGTTGTATGCCCTAGTTAATGCTGGCCACCATACTAGTGCTTCGTATGTGAGTATGGTCTTACAACCGCTGTGTAAAGCCGTATTATTATCCTGGGGTGAATGCCCCAGTTGTTTTCGAACATCTTTTTACAGGAATAAATTGCTATGCTTGCTTTCTTGACTCTTTCGTTAATGTACTGTTTCCATGAAAGTTTCACATCAAGAATCACTCCCAGATACTTTGCCTGCTGTGATATCTCTAGTCCATCTATCTTTGGTATTGTGAAGCTGGGGACTTTTGTTCTCCTAGTGAAGATCATTAGTTCCGTTTTACTTGGATTTATGCCCAATCCACAGGCTTTTGCCCATGTATTGAGTTTAGTGAGTGCCCTTGTCATTAGTTCGCTGATGACGACGGGGGTTTCACGTATCGGCATCGCGATTTCGAAGAATATGTACCTGTGGTCTGAAAAAGACTCCTGTGTTAACACTCTCAATTTTTTTACCTTATAATCGCTATGCTCCATTTGGAGGGACTTCTTCCCAGCCCTAAAATCCTTCCGTACTTGGAAAATTAAGGTGGGCGTGTTTCCTTTGTTACAGATAGTGACGTCACGACATATAATGCTTTCTTTTGTCTCCTTACTTCCCCACAGTGTGTGCCTTGCGTTGGCGTCGCACCCGAGGATGAGCGTCTTCTTAGTCTCCTAGGCCCACTGCATCACCCTAATGAAAGCTTCGGGTGGTGCTGGTTCGTCGTGGGCCATATATCCAGAGGCTATTAGTATGGCTGTCCCATCCGCCGCCTTGAATCTTGCCACTGCTAGATATAAGTTGCTGAGATTGGGGTAGAGAAGAGCATTAAGGTTGTTTTTAATGATTGTACCCGCCCTCGGCTTACCTGTCGAGTTTGTGTATCCTTCTATGGCCATGCCAGAGACTTGTCCATTTCTCTTGTATGAGCCCGATGTCGATGTCCTCTCCGGAGATGGACCCCCAGATTAGTGGGAGCTGCGCTTCAGGTTGATCTGAACGACAGTCGGCATCAGATCGGGATGATGTTGGGGGTGCTGTCGTCGCTTGCCAAGTCGTTCAAAAAGATCTTCCGGTTCGTCTAGGAAGATCTTTACCTTGGTGTTCGTAATGCCGAACCGGACTTTGTTGTCTGCTGCCTTAAGCTGTTCTAGACAGCGGTGGCTGATCAGAAACCGGTGTGGCTGGCTGGACTTCAATTCTCGCTTTGAGGATGGCCCAGTCCTCCATATCGACACCCCTGTTCATCGCTTGCAGAGTCTTGAGCACCCTTTCATGGTCCCTGGGTTTCCTTAGGATGTTCTTGGCGGGGACCAGCTTTTAGCTTATACCCTTCCATGCGTTGCCTAGTCTGTCAACGAAGTCCGCCAAGAAGTCCCGCGAGAACTCATCGTCGCACCTGATTACCCGGTGCCCTCTAACCATTTCTGAGGAGTCAAATAAGAGTGACTGACCCGTTGGCTCGGACAGTATCTTGTCTGTTACCATCTCCGCCAACTGGGTCTCGACTTCCTCTCATTTCTCCATCAGAAGGCGCCCATCATCATTGAGCTTATCAACAAGTGCCATTTCGCGCTGTCTCGATTCACATCGCTAAACTTTTTCGTCGGCTTGACGAATGTAGTCGGTCTCGGTGCGCCTTTTGCGTCCTTGGCTCTCTTCGGAGCACTCTCGCTCACCTCTTGTGAGCGGTTGCGCTTAGCTTGGGGATGGCAAAAACCCTTCCAGGTGCTTCTTCTTGTAGCTTTCATATTCATTGGTCACTTCTAGGAACCGAGCTTTGTCCGCTATGTCGCGTGGGTTGCCCTCCTTTTCGTTCCTCGCGATTCTGGCGAGAATGAAATGGGCCTTGCTTTCTTGCGCCATTTGTTGCTGGTGGGTCTACGGTTTCGTCTTTCTGTGTTCGGCCGTCGCTTTCGCTTGGCATTCCGCTGCTTTACTTGTGAATGGTTGAGTCGCTTGAGGTGTGCTTGCCTTTGCACTTCCCTCGAAATTGGACGGGGCCAAAGTCTTAGCGTCTGAGCGCAGCAGCTCCTCCTCGTCAAATTCGATGTCTGTTGGTGGGTGTTGGGGTTTTACCTTCCCTACAAGGTCCGAAGCGGATTGTTTTATCGTTTTCATGTTTATGAACGCCCCCGTTGCTCAGCAGGGCGAGCGCGGCGGGCCCGAGGGACTTGGGGCTTTGAAGAAGGTCGACCGTGGCTTCGCCCCTAAGAAACGGCAAGGCTCGTTCTGACCCACAGTTCACTGGGAAGGCTCCGTTCGAACACAGCTGGTTTAACCCCTCAGCTGCGAACCTTCTAGTCAGTGGGCACGGATCGCTTTACACGCCTGACTTGAGGGGAGGCAGTTTCAAGACTTGCCCATATCACGGCAGGGATTTGGAGTCAAAGGACTATTTGGTGATGGATTCACTGGAGGTGCCGCTCGCATCGGCCGTACCATAGTACGTTTCCAAGAGGTACGACGCGGAGGACCTTCTCCGAGGAGAAGGTGGTGTCTAACAAACCGGTATTCACCTGCGAGTCGACTTGGTACTCGATTAGAGCCAAGGAATATTCATCAACAGTTGTTCTTTATGTAATAACATTTGGCATTCCTTGTTACGCATATTTTTGTTTTTATAAGCCTCACTTTTTGCCTGCCACAGTGCGGGCTCGTTCTATTAAAAACCCTTTCGACGCGAGCACGTGTTGTTTGTCCGAAAACTTTTCTCAACTGAATGTTCGTTTATCGTTTGCCGTCCACTGTGCGAACACAGCCACACAGCGAACACTACCACCAACGACGAATATTCTGTCGTAACGAACGTGTTCGTCGAAAAAAGTCGCCTGTGGATGGCCTGCTTAAACGAAAATGGACTCCAATTCCCAATACTCATTATGATCATTTGCAATGTGTTAAAGCAACCAAAGTAAAAGAGCAAGAACTGGCAACAATTAATAGGACAATAACATATTTCAGACGGTTTATGGGGAAGACAACAAATATGTCACCCGTTGGCAAATAAATAATTGTAAGCGCACGAGTAGGTTGAAATAAATATGCCTTGTTTATTATGTTCTCGGTCTAGTCGGAGCTGCAACTGCCGATCAAAAGGTTTTCTTCAAGATTATATGTTTCATATGACATGAGCCTTATATGTAATTACAATGAGATAGCGCGACAGCTTAGGCAAGATAAGAGGAAGAATAGAGATAAGAAAAGAGAGCGACGAAGAGCGCAGCTGGTGCAGCGGTACACCTATGCGCGCATGACTAGGTGCTGGCGGTCAGCTCCGATTATACTGCTCCCGTTGGAGAGGTACGGCTCCAGCTATATCGGAATCGATGGGCAGAACGGCTAGTTTGGCGACGGCTCTCTTGATTTGACCCGTAGCTGTACGGACCATAGGTACTCTGATTACCCCATCACCGCCAGGTATGACGTCCTGGATGCGCCCAAGCTGCCATCTCAATGGAGGAATGTTGTACTTTTTCAGCAACACAATGCTTCGGCTCTTGATGTTCGACGTTTCGACGCACCACTTGCGTCTTTTTTGCAGAAGGGACAAATACTCGCTGCTCCATCTTTTCCAGAAGTGTTGTTGCATCTGGATCACCCGTTGCCATCTGGTAAGATGGCCTCTCAGCGTTTTCTGAAATTGGACAGAGTGGACGAGAGTTAAGAGTGGCAGCAATTTCATAGGCAAATGTTCGAAGTTCATCAAGGATTAAGATGGATGCACCGACGACTCTGTAAAAGAGAATTTGGCTAACTTAACAGAAGCCTCCCATAAACCACCGAAGTGCGGGGTACGAGGAGAAACGAACTTCCAATCAATCCCATCAGCTTAACGGACGGAAGATATCGATGCTATGTGCGGGTCGCTCAAAAATAGCTCTCTCAGCTCGGCAAGCTCGCTCTTTGCGTCGGCAAAGTTCGTAGCAATGTCACTCCATATGGTACGCGGACAGATTCTTAGGCTGATGAATCTTCTCAGCGCTGCGATGAAAGAATCCGTTGTGAGATCCTGAACGACTTCCATGTGCGTTGCCTTTGTGGAGAAGGAGACAAAGACGGCGATATAGCATTTGTGGTGTGGCTTGTTCCTGGTCTCTGCCTTGTGATAGAAGGGCCCACAATAGTCCACTCCCGTGGCATGAAATGCTGGATTTGGTTGCACTCGATTTGCTGGCAGGCTACCCATAACATGCTCACAAGTCACAAGTTTCATCCGAAAACATCTGGCGCATTTGCTGATGATGCTAGCTACAAGCTTACGGCCTCTAATTGGCCAATACCTTTGCCGTTGCAAGCAACGCCTGTGATCCTGCATGGAAATGTTTTCCATGGAAGTAAGATATGATTGCCTGGATGATCCTTGGGCAGCAATATGGGATGCCTCGTATCACTATCGTCTTCCATTAATAAAATATACCCAGGGTCAAATAAGGCTCGGATTACCGGCTGTAGTTGGTAACTTGGCTTTACCAAAGACCCTCACGGCTGTTCCACCATCGAAAACAATATTTGTTTCGCGGCTTGCCCCTGATCTCGCATCTGAAGGTGTACTTGCCAATATACACGGCAAAATACAAGCCGAACATGAAAAGGTCGAAAAGTTTAAATTTTCTTACGCCAGGGACATCTCATCTTTCAAGATAAGTGTCCCGCTCAAGTTCTTTGACACGATTTGCTGTGGTGACTTCTGACCCGAGCACGTCGTAGTTAAAGAATACGAGGCCAAATAAAAAAAACAAAAAACGGCCTGTGTGCCCCAATCCGGCACAATCCATTGAGACCAATGCGAACACTTCCTCTACTTTAGCTGACAAAAACTAAATACTTTCCTTCTAATTTTCTATCAGAATACTAGAGGCTTATGCAGCAAGCTGTCCAAATTGTACTCTGATAGTTTTTCCTTCGCATCCCAGTTAATTGTGTTTACTGAAACCTGGTTAAAACCGGAGGTACTCAGCTCCGGAATTTTTTCGGGAAAGTACACAATTTATAGATTGGACCGTCTTGTCTATGATCTAGGAGTCCGCTTTGATCCTAAACTTTCGTTCTCAGAACATATTTCCTGCATGGGTAATAAAGCCAGAGGCGTGCTTGGACTTATAAAAAGGTGGTCGAAGGAATTCGATTTCCCCTATGTAACTAAGAGTCTTTTCACCTCACTAGTTCGTCCCATTTTGGAATATGGCTCTTGCGTTTGGAGTGTCAGTTTTGGAGTCCATATTAACCGCATTGAGTTCGTCCAGCAAAATTTTTTGCTGTTCGCCCTACGTGGCTTATCCTGCGATGACGACCTGAGTTTACCGTCTTACTCTAGTAGACTTCTATTAATTAACCTTCCTTCGCTAGCTAACCGTAGAACGATGCTTGGCGTCGTCTTTCTACATAAGCTTACACACGGGGACGTGGAGAGCCCCGATCTGCTAGGTCAGCTCAATTTCCACATACCGCGACTGACATTCAGATAATATATCCCCTTAGTTATTGGTCATCACTGTAGGAGGGAGTTTGAAGTGCATGAACCTTTTAGGTTTTATGCGCAGAATAAAACAGCCTCTTTGATTATATTGTTGGAAGTGATATTACTCCCAAACTTAAAACCGTATTGCTTGTAGTATGTAGTATGTTGTATCTATGTAAAAAATAATTTTCCTCGTGCTCTACTTTATTTTCTTTTTCACGCGCCTGTGTAGAACGCGTTTGTGCCATGCGTCACACAACTGCCCCCCTCGGCCGGTTGGGCGGAAGGTGGGAATCGTTGGGACTCGCGCGATAAAAAAAAAAAATCCAAGTTTGCGTGTTGAAGCCTTCCACCAACGCGCAGTAATCCATCGGAGCCGAGTATTGGCCTCAGCTTGCTTTTCTGCGGAAACGGCTTGCCCTGGCTAAGAAGTCCATACTCCTTCGCTAAATGAACTTGCTGGATGCTCCTGAGCTTAAGTAAGGTTCCCAAGATGATCTCCTCAACCGAAAGACCGTCTTTCCCAGCGAGGAGGTGGAGTCTTAATTGCCGTTGAATCTTCCCTTATCTCTGAGCTGGTTGTTCTCGACGATTTGACCGACAGTGAGTTCATCTGTGTAAAACTATCGTTCCACCTAGTTTTATATATATTACATGATCTTATGTCCCTCCATCTGCTGAAGATCCTATCTATTGGAAACACATTTCGGCTATTCAGGCTGTTTCAAATAGACTTTTAGATATGGACCAACTAGTGACCTTAGGTGACTTCAATATTCCTGGAGCGCGTTGGTCATCAGATGGTGTGTCAAATGTCCTTCAGACTGCGGCACAGCATGACCTTATTGAAGGCTTGCTTGACTTATCTTTATATCAAGTTAATCATGTTTACAATTTATTAAGCCGCTTACTAGATTTCTGCTTCGTTTCTGATCCTGTAGGTGTAAACCTAAATAGAGTTTCTCCACTGCCGCTGCCAAAAGATCCTGACAATCCTACTTTCGATGGGACTATCGATAAGGGCACTGTTGTAAGGGACAAGTCCGATCGATTAGCCGATTAAGCTCGCTGATTTCGTAAAGCTCACACGTTAATTGCGGAATTAAATTGGTCAAATTTATACATGCGCACTGACATGCCAGCTGCCGTGGACATTTTTTATCTTTTTATCTTGTGTTCCAAAGACCTATGCGTCGGTCTCTAGTAAACCACCTTGGTTTAGTAAGGAGCTGACACGCCTCAAAAATGTTAAGTCTAAGCTTTGTAATAAATATAAACTCTCTGTGTGTTGCTCGGTCTAAATTAACCGTGCTCAACGCTCAGTGTTATAATAATTATCTGACTCGTTGTAGGGCTATGTTTGCGCAAGACCCGAAAAAGTTTTATAATTTTGTAAAGCGTAAACCAAATTTATATCCTTCCTCACTTTCATTTAATAACAGAAAACTCAGATCAGGCTATTGCCGATATATTTGCTGAGTTTTTTAAAACTACCTATTTTCTCTCAGCCCATTTAAACCAGACATATTCTTACTCTATGCCCTGCTCAAACCTTATCTTCAGTCCTATCTTAAACGAAAGCTCTCTAAGTCTGGATCTTCAACGCGTTAAGACAGTATATTCACCGGGTCCCGATGGAATACCGGGCTACGTGTTCAAGTATTGCGCGGAACCTCTATACAGCTTCCTTCTAAAAATGTTAACCCTATCTTTACAAACCTCCGAATTTCCCCTTATTTGGAAGGAATCCTTTATTATTCCTCTACACAAAAAAGAAAGCAAAACGGATGCCTGTAACTATAGGGGCATCTTAAAGTTATCGGCTATTTCGCAACTTTTCGAGAATGAAATAACATTTCACTTGCAGCACTTGGGCAGATCCGTCATTTCCCCATGTCAGCATCGATTTATGAAGCGTAGATCAAGTACTACAAATCTTCTGGAACTTTGCTCATTTTTTATAAGAGGTATCCAACGCAACCTTCAAACCGATGTGATTTACACGGACTTTAGTAAAGCCTTTGACTCGGTTAACCATTCCCTTCTTGTGAGGAAACTCGATTTAATTGGGTTTCCGGCTGATCTGCTTAAATGGATTTTGAGTTATTTGTCTCACAGAACTCCAAAGGTTCTGTTTAAAAATGCTCTCTCCAAATTCCTCAATGTCACATCCGCTAGTTTTAACCAATTCTCGTGTGCTTATGTACGCTGACGATGCTAAACTATGCCTGCACTATAAGGACAGCTCTGGCCAGTTGGACTTACAATCGGATCTTAACAATTTCCAGGCATGGTGCCGTGCTAACTTATTACATCTCAACAGCTACAAGTGCAAACTGATGACATTTTCACGTGTCACTCCCCAGTATGCCGCTTATTTGCTTAATGATTGCTCTTTGGAAAGAATAACTCTTGTCGATGATCTGTGAGTGCGCTTTGATCCTAAACTTTCGTTCTCAGAACATATTTCCTGCATGGTTAATAAAGCCAGATGCGTGCTTGGACTTATAAAAAAGTGGCCGAAGGAATTCGATTCCCCTTATGTAACTAAGAGTCTTTTCACCTCACTAGTTCGGCCCATTTTGGAATATGGCTCTTGCGTTTGGAGTCCCAGTTTTGGAGTCCATATTAACCGCATTGAGTTCGTCCAGCAAAATTTTTTGCTGTTCGCCCTACGTGGCTTATCCTGCGATGACGACCTGAGTTTACCGTCTTACTCTAGTAGACTTCTATTAATTAACCTCCCTTCGCTAGCTAAACGTAGAACGATGCTTGGCGTCGTTTTTCTACATAAGCTTATACGTGAAGACGCTTTAGGGTTTTATGGGCAGATTACAGCCGCCTCTTTGATTTTATTGATGGAAGTGATAGTCTTCCTAAACTTAAAACCCTATTGCTTGTAGAGTTAGCTCGTATGTAGTATCTAGTAACATATAATTTTCCTCGTGCTTTCCTTTATTTTCTTTCTCACGCGTTGTGACTCTGCAATTGCAAATGAACCGATGAATGTACGCGAATACGCGTTGCAACTTAGTCAATAACAGAGCTGCTGAAATTTCTAATCGTGGAATTGTTAAAGCCTTCAAGGGGGCTACCCTCGACTTGGCACAAAGCAAATGGACCTTTGAGTCTCCATTGGTCTCCGATCGCAAGTATACGCACGGTCTATAAGCTTATATGCTAGCATCGCAGAATCCATGCAACTCAACGGAAGCCTGGGGTTGCAGTATGAATCGTGGAAATTTTAAGTTCTGGACGACTGATAACTGGGAGGTCAACTCCCCCATGACGAAAAAATGGTCTCTGGCAATGCGTCATCCCAATCCACCTTAGCACTCCATAGTAATTGCAGAAAGATTTTAGATTTGGTTATGATTGGAGTAATTAATCCTAGAGGATTATAGAACTTGGCTATTGTTGACAATGCACTGCGCTTGATGGGTCGATGATTTTTCGGTATTTGAGAAAAATGAAATAAAAGCTGATCATAAGACGGATCCAAGACTAATCCCAGTGCCTTTGCGATATCCGATCCATCGTGAAATTTGATTAACTGTCGCAGTCGGACTCTCCTTCCAGGGCAGTTGCATCATTCGAACACCATTTGCGGAACACCAATAGTTCTTTCACCTGACGACGAATTTCTCTGACCTCCTCAACTGAGCTCCCACAATTTGAGCAATTTTTGCTCCAATTGGAAATGATTCCTCCTCATCATAAGAGAGTTGATGCATGACTCTTATAGCCAAGAAGGTTTCTGGCTTAGTTCCATAAGTCACCGTGTTCAGTTTAAAACACTCAACTCATCCGTTGAGCTCTCTCGTCAATGAATACACGGCAAGAAGTCATCCGGGTTCGAAACACGCACGCAACGGTAAGTCTTACAGATATCTCCACACAAGGCCATTTTAAAAAATCGACAGCGAAGCAGTGTATTGAATATTTTTTGCTGAATTGTTGGCCCTGCGAGGAGTAGGTCGTTAAAAGAGCTACAAGAAGTCGTCTTAGCAGAGCTTCGTGCTCGTGCTATTCGGCTTGTGTACGCAATGGTGTGCAAAAAGAATTGAGGCACCAATGGTTCCTGCGTAACAAGAGACATATGGCCTAGATCGATATACTCCTGTAAAAATGCTGAATACTGAGTGTTCACGCTAGGAGGCGGCACCTGTAGCCCCTCTTCCCACCGAGCTTCCTAAAGCTCGCCCGCTCCCGTCATATTTCCGACCTCCGTACGCTGGCAGTTCAGCTGGCCGTCACTTGCCCGCTCTTCGCTCCTTGGTTCACCCGATCTTCGCTAGCGGCTACCCGAGCTTAGGGACGGCTACTGCGCTCTCCACCTCTCGGCTCTTTCGCTCTCGGTAGGGCGCACGGCCCTTATGCTGAGCTCAGGGCCGCTGCTTTATCCGATCTCCTCTCCGCTAGATGAACTTCGGGAACACTCGCCTTCGATCTCCCGCTCTCGCTTTAGCAATGTAAACCGGACGGGGTCCTGACACTATATCTAAGCTTATGTTAGTTCCGAAATGCATGTTGAATAAACACCACGGGCGCTCCCTGCCAATATTTAATAATACGACCCCCGCATCTTTTTCTACAGGGATTTCTTCGTGGGATATATAAATATATTTTCTTAATCCTTTAGCGGAGGACATCCTGGTCACTCCCTACATAAACAAGGTCCTTCGAGCCGGATAAGGATATCGTCCTGGATTCCTTTCTTACCAGCATCTTCGGTGGTGCCGCCGCTAAAAATAAGCCATACATTTCTCTCGTTTCTAATTGCCGGTCTGCATTTTTTCGCTTAAACTGCGGTCAGATTCCCGTCTCAACTTCAAATCCGAGTGTTCCGAGACCACGGTTTTTAGAAAATATAAGCTTCTACATATATATATATCCAATATATCAACGCCATATTAATTGCCGTTCTCCTTTCGAGAATTTTCGTTCGACTTCTTTGACCCGTCGTTCATACATTCGTACATATATTTGTATATATTTGCACATACCCTTTGGCTCGCTTCTAATCCGCGAAAATATTTCCAACATTAATCAAGTGAATTTGTGTGTGAAAAAAAGGCATAATATATCGGCAAACGGTTGTGAATATTTTGTGGGCCCTCGTAAAGTTCTTCGTTTTGTCAAATTTTCCGCCATAGCCTCGATATTTTACTCCGTTTATTTTCGCACACAGATTTTTCGCAACTTCCAAATACAGTCCACTCATCGAAGTTCGTCTGTGCCACATATATACATGTGTGTAAATAGGTGATTTCACTTCAAACTGTTTTTCCCCAACAAATAAAATTATTTTCTATTCCATAATTTTATATGGCCTCATAAATACAGTCCACTATACGGAAGCTCTCCTGTGCACTCCCGCCGGCTTCTTATATTCACATACATATTTATTGGCGCATACCGATATACACATACAAGTTCATGTCATATATATATATATACTTTTTTGTTGTTCCTCCATATTTTTTGTACGCTGAGCTTTCAGGGCCGGGTTTCTCTCCAGCTAGCTTCCAAACTCTTGAAACGACGACGAGCCCAGCAATAGGAATCAAATAGGGATTCGAAACCTGAAGTAGTCAAGAGATGAACAAAATATTGACCATTATCAAGTCTGGTGACATTTTTCTTGAAGAGTTGCTCACATCGCAAGTCTTCCGGCAACAACGATGTCTTCGATAAACTGATGTTTTCGATTTTACAAAATCGCTTTACTACGGTAGCAAGTGTGTCATCATCAGAATGATTTTTACGATCCTTGACAATATCAGCTAAGATAGACTTGTGATTTGACGTACTCGACAGCCCTCCAGACACGATCCAATCAAACTTGGTGTTCTGATTTTGGAAAGGTGCTTTTCAAATGAATTTGTCCCGTAGAAATTATTTCGCAGAAAAGACCAACGCCAATTAAAAGGTTAATTCGTTGCGATTGATTAAAATAAGGATCAGCGAGCGAAATGTTTTGAGGAATCCTCCAGGATGTTGCATTTATGTTGAAATGGGTCTGATAATCCGTGATACTGTGAGTCACCACAGCTGAGAATGACGCACGATAGCTGAAATCTCGGTATCGGAGTTCAACGAGGGTTCCCCGATCCCAGAGACGAGTGTCTGCAATTTCCTAGGGGTAAAATTTAGTTGGTTCGCTAGGCGAGAACTTATGAAGTTTGTAGTAGCCAAGAGGCAGGTGCTCACTAGATACTGTGGGTTTTCTAGCGTATAACCGGATCGGTATTTGTGCACTTCTTGCTATGCTCGGTACTTAGCTCGTCGGATATGGCGTGGGCCTTCCTCACCGATTATATAATACACCTTTTCCTACTAAAATAAAAGTTTAAAGTGCACTTTCTGAAAACTAAATGATTGGTCAAACGGTTGCATAATTCGGACATTCGGACGGACCCTATAGAGAAGCTAGTCAGAAAGAAACACCAGCGTTGTGGGTAGCTGAGGTGTTATTCGCCCCCACGTCTTTACCCTCCCTGCCGTAGTAATTCCAAATAATTAGACGTTACCCCTTAACTAGACTCTGTGTTTAGATTTTAGCTCATATTAATTTATATTATATTATATTATATTATTCGACATCCACTTGATGTACTAACATCAGACCAAATGATACTAAATTAGTTCTTCATTATCATCTCTTTATAATTCAAGTTACTTCAAATTTTCGTCTCTTACATTTAATGTTCATATTGTTTCTTAATTTTCCTACTGACACTATATATTTTTAGTTCTACATTTAAATGAAATGAATGAATTAAATGAAATCAAACGCGTAAATGCGCGACACGCTTAGGGTCCCGTTTCTTCAACGATATATATATATATATACAAACTACAAAAATATATAAGGCTCTTGCACACAAAATTACTTTCTGGTTACAGACTTACGATCAGATCCTCCGCTGCTGGTTCGTTGGGCCCATCGAAGTTGCAAGTGCTGACTCTGTTTGTTGGGAATTGCAGAAACGTTAAGTAAAGGGGATTCTTGCGCTCGCCATTACAAAATATAAGCTAAATGCAGGAAAGCAACAACAATATCAGTAATTTATCTAACGTTAAGCATTATACTAAATTTAATTCGATTTCAAAACTTCTCTCTTCCGGTTGCTGACATCGTTCAGCGGGAGCGCGCTGCTCGCGGCGACGCTAGCTCACATAGCTGCTGCGCGATCTGGTTCTCCGGACGTCCTCTAGCAGTCGCCGCTTAGCTAGCTATACTGCTCCTCGACAGCTCTTCCTGGCCTATGTTTGCACTGGTAGTGCCTTGCCGCTGTCCATACAGCCGAGTCGCCTTAGTTGGTGCTGCACGAGGCCGGTCGCATCACTCTAAGAACTAAGGCACAGGCCGCCTCTGGCCTTGTTCTTCGAGATTCCTCGCTACTGGATTAGCGCAGTTGCACTCGAATTGCTATCGCACGGCGTAGCAAAATAGAGTTTCCAAAAAGAAGGATTAAGCGCACGTGCTGCACGCGTTGGCTGCACGTCGACGTCTCTGCCGCTATAGAGCTCCCAAAAAGTAGGGTTATGGCCGCTCGTGCGGCGTTGGCTTGGTTGGCGATGCTGCTGTGGCAGGGCTTCCAAAAAGTAGGGTTATGGCCGCTGGCGCCGCACGGCGTTGATCGGGTTCGGCGATGCTGCTGTGGCAGGGCTTCCAAGAAGTAGGGTTATGGCCGCTCGCGCCGCACGGCGTTGCCCTGGTTAGGCGATCACCACTTCTGCCGCGCGTGGCTGCCTCGCCGGCGATACACCTACGCCTTCGCGAGGGATGTAAGAGCCGTCACCGAGCGCCAAATTAGCCCTGCACAAACAAATATTTTAACCACGGCACTAAACTCGGCCGTTCTGCTGCTAATATTTACCCACTCACAGTGATGCACACCACTTGTTCTTTTTGTCACTGGTCACTTGCTGGCGCTCTACTTCTAATTCAAGGGGAAACTATATCACCCACGTGCTGATATTATTATGGTAAAGTTGATCTTTGATGCGTGTGCTCTTCTCCGATTTTCAAGTTCAAGTGAGCATCGCCAAACTTTTCTGCAAGCAGCGTGCATGGCATAGCGAGCGAGCCAAAAGCTACGGGACTTTTCCCAAATCCTCGCTCAGCGCTCTTGATGCTCGCGAGCGAAGGAGTGGAGGAAGGGGAATAAGTAAAAATCGTATGATTTTCGCTGTTGCTGCAATTGCAGGTAGAAGAGTTAGCATGATCTGGAAGGCGGTACACTACATCTTAGTTAGGGCATATGCGCTTCGATGGGTCGACTAAACTTATTTTATGTTACGACTTATATTTATTTATAATTTTCTATTCATTATGTTGCTGCTACCGACTGACCCCTACAAGTTCAACTGAGACGCTAAATCTAAAATTGCTCGGCAAGGCATAAATTCTCCAATTCTGTTTCTTAAGTAGATAATAGTAGTTGGAAGCAACACACGATCGGCATAATATTTGAGGTTTTTGGTGGAGGGTTTGATAAATGATAATCAGGATGCGATGATAACTGAGCACATGATACTAATGCTAATTCTTGGCCGATCCCTTCTCAACACCCTTTAAGCCAAATATTGCCCGAACGTGTGCCTGAAAGTGTAAAACTTTATTATAAAACGATTCATGAGCAAATTCAAAGCCTTTTTATAATTGGCATTCGAGGGTTTGAGCGAGCGTATAGTCTGCAGAGCCACGCCACCAAAACTAAAAGTCGCAAGAATATCTGGCCACTCGAAGTAGGATCCATGCAAACGAGCAATCTCCAAATTTGGAAGCCGCGGCTTCCTAGATCGGAAAGAAAGATCTCCATGGTTAATCATGTCAATGGATGTAGAATTGACGGCTGTTGGATCGGCAATTGGGACTTCCAATGAGCCGCTAGACCACGATTTAGTTTCGCCTTCATATCCATGAACGCTACCGAAAATTCCATCCGCTGGTCACTCACAAGTTCCGTAAAATCCAATCTTTCCAGCGATGTCTGGGCGGAATCAAATGGCTAATTTAGGGAATCAATCCATTCCACTCGCGCCAGTAAATCAGCTCGTCGAACTGATCAGCAGAATCAGCCGTAAAACTTCATCGAGTTCATTTGCCGCAAAATGGATTGGTCTTTGGCCCGGTAGAAGGCCATGTCATTTAGAGATTCATTTTGAGGCCGAACAGAGTTTTCCGGATTGGTCATTTTTCGTTCACGCATAATAAGAAATTAATAAAAAAATATGTCTGACCGCTTCAGGGGCACAAAACACCCTATAGGTTTTACCGTGAAAGTCCAACGTCGCCTAATTTTGTTGTTGTTGTTCTTGCTGCTAGATTTCTTGCCTAGCAACAGTGAATTTAACTGTCGAACGAATGTATGCTTGTATGACGATGGCTATATACATATATATATATATGTGTATAAATGCAATATGCGCTATTAACATATATTAGTTGCGATTCACTTTTGTTAATAATTTCCGAACAACACAGCTTTGTTTTTATAGCGCGAAGTGTACGAAAAAACAAACGGCCGGCTGTGTGATCTTGAATATGTGTGTATTTGTGTCTGTGTGCTTGTGACCGACTGCCAGAAAGCGACAGCAAAAAGGTCTTGTTTAAACGATATTAAACAATTACACGACGAAATTGCAGATTTCGAAAAACTCGATCACGACGGGGCCAACAAAATGTTTATGGGGAAGACAATAAATATGCCACCCGTTGGAAAATAAACCATTTCAAACGCACGAATAGTCGGAATAGTCGGATCTGCAACTGCCGATCAAAAGGTTGGCTTCAAGAATATATTTTTCATATGGCACGAGCTTAATATGTAATTACAATGAGGTAGCGCGACAACTTAGACGAGATAAGAAGAAGAAGAATAGAGATAAGAAAAAAGAACGAACAAGATATCAAGGTAGACAAAAATCCAAAAAGGATTACTTCTGGTAATCTATAGTTAAAACTATAAGACCAAAGATAGGAAGGGGCAGCATTATCCAAAGCAACGATTACCCGTAAGGGATCGAGGAAGTATTGATTTATTAAGATTGGAGATAGGCTAACGAACATGAAGATGGAGCAAAAGATAAATATACAGATTCTGGAGCGTATTCGAACCTAGGAAATACGGTTCCATGGGACAACTTATACAGAAAATGGTAGGTTAGGCTACTATACGGTTTCAGAAATGACCAATTGGTGTTGACGATACCATTTATTCTTAAAGATGCGCCGATCGATTGGTGAAACTGAACATCGAGAATAATTGAAAGTTTAATACAATAATTTTGTAACCTATTTTTATTTATGCAATGTTATATAATCTACAGCCTAGTACTAACATAACGAAAATCCGCTGTTACAAAGATGCGCCGATCGATTGGTTGAACTGAACATCGAGAATAATTGAAAGTTTAATACAATAATTTTGTAACATATTTTATTTATGCAATGTTATATAATCTAAAGCCTAGTACTAACATAACGAAAATCCGCTGTTACAATTGTGATAGCATAATCGCAATATGAGTTGCGCGGAAACCAGTGTGGCCAAAGAAAGTAAGGAAAGGATCACTCTGAACAGCTATTTTTAGTATACAAATTTAAAAAAGTAAAATTAAAATATTAAAATCCATAATAGTTTCACTGTATACAGTTATTTTAGGGATTGGCTTTTGGAATACTATATATTGATGTACTCGCCGCTATGGAGCTGAAGGCACATAACCGGAGGCACCATTGCACGGTGGTTGCGCCCATAGGCCAAAAATAAAAAAATTCATTACAACAAAAATGTACCAAAAGTAAACAAATCGCCTTTAAAATGTCCCAGCTTCTTCATGGCAAACCAGATTTTTTTTTTAAATCGAACGGAACTTTCTAAAAATAGAATAGAAAATGGAAATAATTGGTAATTTGCAAAGCGCAGCTGCACGCTTCGCGAATTTTTCAAAACAAAATCGAACTTTAAAGTGGGCCGGTCATTATTTACGAGTGCAAGTTAATTTTTTGTATAATGAAGATTGAACTTGAAGGTATTTTCTTTAAAATAAGATATAATTTGATATATTAATAATAATTATTTCCATTATTATAATTATGCGAAAAAATACATGTTTTTTGTCTATATTTTGAACGTCTTTTTCATGTTTAGCTAAGGTTTTAGTTGTGACCCCACAAAAATCTACAATTGGTTTGCATGCCAACGTGTTTATTGGATTTTTAAGGTAACAAATGTGTAAAAATTTCTTGCCGAAATTTGCCGATGCGCTTAAAATCGTAAAAATACTAACACCGTCTTTACTATTTTAGGGTCCAATTTTGCCGTTAATTTACCAGTTGTGCTGTTGCTCTGTTTTCGTGTGTCATGATTGTGGTTAACTTTGAAAAACTATTTTTTCATTTATTAATAATTTTTATTTTTTTTTTATATTTTTTTGCATTAAATTTGATTAGGTTATAGTGTGTGCTTGCACGATCTTATGATATTTAAAATTAAAAAAATTGAGACAAATAAGGATTTGTTTAGCAGATTGCTCTTAGGTTCAGACCCTTTCATAACTGGGCGTTTTCTTTGCCCAGTTATAAAAGGGCATGCACAAAA